>JAQZBX010061598.1:0-17071 GCA_029593785.1 Cabassous unicinctus
CCACAGTTTAACTGAAATTAACACCTTGAAGAGATCTTACTCACAATGGGTCTGCAACTGATAAGGAAGTGCTGGGACCGTAACCCCCCTCGGCAGTGACCCACAGCTTTAGGAAAATAAACTTCCCTTGGTCCCTTTCTCCCCTCCCCCCCCCACCTTTTTTTTTTCTCCAGGAAGATAAGCACTCCTGCCTGCCCCTTTGAATTGAAATTTACAACTCTAAACAGATAATGACTCTTTTCCTCCCTAATGGCCTTCTGCTTTTAGGAAGATAAGCTAACCTTGCTCCTCTGCTTTTGTAACCCTGCCTGCCCGCTTGCTCAGGAATTTGCCCGCTTAGTGTTCCTATATAAACTTATGAAAATCGGAAAACAGAGCTCAGATTTTTTGGAGACTTGACTCTCTTCTGGGCCCGCACATAATAAAACTTTGTTCACCCGTACCCCCAAGAGTGCCGCTCTTGGAATGCGGGCCAAGGCCAAGAACATATCCAAACTGGGGTACACAATTCAATCCATCACAATAATGTAGCATGATCTGAGGAATACGAGAAATATAACTGCACCTGAAGTCCAAATAAAAGAAGTAGACCCTCTCCTCTTCAAAGGCACATTAATTCACTCAAATACCCATCTCTTCATTTCCATGTTTATTGGCTCCCTGGGCCTTGGGTGATAGCCCCAAGATCCAGGAGGAGGAAGGATGATGGCTCAGGGCTGTCCCTGACAAGGGCTGGGCAGCAGCTTGTGTAGGGAATGGCCTGAGGGCTCTTTGGGGTGCTGCTCCCTTTTGCTCCCCTGGAGGGTAGAGGTCCATGGTAGCTGCCCAAGTTCAGGTGTGGACTCCAGAGGTTTGATGTGGCCAGCCTAGCACACAGATGTCAGCACCTTTGACCCCGAGCCAGAGGGCATCATCCACTTGGTACAGGTCCTCCGGGCTGGCAGAAGCTCAGGGTCATGGCCATGCCACCTCTGGGAGATCTCAGTCCTCACCTCCAATGACAAGGGAGAAGATGTTAGGAAGCTCCCATTGCAGCTTCTCTAGCCCCAGTGGGAGTGCCAGTGCAGGGAGACACCACAGAAGAGGGACAGAGACCCAGGTTCCTGGTGCTGGAGAAGTCAAGGTTGGTCACAACCACAGCTAAGCACCACCTCTGGAGGATACCACTTCCTCCTTCCTGTGGGTACTTCTGACCATCCCATTAGCTTTTCTCTACCTTTTAGCACTGCCTTTGTCTGGGTCCAGTTAAAAGGCTTTTAAGGGTGCTTTCTTGAGTTCCTGGCCAGACACTCTGTGACTTGCATGACTTAGACCATCCCCTGCTCTGGTGTTCAGTCCCTGACCCCGACGTGCTGAAATGTGGCCACTGGAAACCTGACCAGAGGAGATAACTGCAAGGGAGAAAGGACTCAGAACTCTGTCACTGGCATTTGCCAGTCGGATGCAGTTGAGGGAACTGAGAGTAACCAAAAGAAAAGAAATGCAGAACTGGGACTGCATTGAAAGGTAAAAGGAGACAGGTTTCTGTTCAACATAAAGATAAGCTTCCCCACAGATGCTCAACAACAGAAAAAACTCTCCTGGGAGGTAGTAAGCTCCCTGTTACCAGAGGCGTGTAACCATCTGGTCTCCAGTGCTGCTTCCTGACAGATCCCTCCACAGCTCTCTTTGGAAAGCTCTTTCCCAGGCCCCAGCAGCCTCAGCCAGGGCTGTTCCTGTCATTCCCAGGTTCCTCAGGGCCCATGACACCCAGACACTGCACTCCTGTGTCTTCATCCCAGACACTGGATAAGGCTGTGTGAAGCACAGAGAGCTGAAGTAGAGAAAAAGAAGAGAGTCAGAGAGGAGGGAGCCAACCAGGGACAGAGATGGGGGAATGGGGATGGTCAATGTTCCCTAGCTGGAGAAATGGGCAGCCCATCTCAGGCAGAGTGCAGAGCCCACGTGAAATCCACCAGAGGGAGCCCGGGACCCTGCCCATTCACACAGCGGCAAGTCTAGTGCACCGAGCTAAGTTCTCCCACCTCTCCCCTCAGCACGAGCCTGTCCTAAAGGAAGAGTGCACGATGCCTTCCGGGTGGGATGTTTGAATTGGCTCCTCATCTGTCTCTCATCTTTTCATGTTTCTACATGGGCATTGGCACCTATTCTTCTGCATCTCCCTTCTGCTTGATCTGTCTGCTTTGAGCATCTCTCTCTTCTAACTGCTCTCCCTTGGTTTTCCTGGGTCTGCTCACGATCATCCTCACAGTCTCTACTTCTGATTCTTTTTTCCTAGGTCCCTGGATGTCTGCTTCTGATTTTTCTGGTGCCTCTGTCTATGTTCCCTCTGACTCTCTCTTTCCATGCTTGCTTACTCCACCTCCCACACTCTCTTTTGTTCAATTTCAGAAACACAGAATTGGCAGATCCTTTTAACCCACTCCTCCACCCCCTGGTGAATGAATAGTATCATTTGGCCCAGCCTAGAAGAGGGATGAATAAAATATGTTTACAAGAAGTATTCAGGTTCAATGTGATCCAGGAGCTCAGGACAGACTCTCTCCCAAAAGCTCTCAGGAGTCAAGATTTGGCCTGAGCTGGGATCAGAAAGCCTGGGTAGGAGAGACAGGGCCTTAGGACTGGTGGGAGGGGAGGACTCGAGTATGAGATAGCCTGAAAAGTCACACACCTCTTGGTTGAGGAAGCAGTACAGGATGGCAACGATGAAGCCCTGTGGGGCCAAAGAGAATGGACCCCCATCAGAACCTCTGGTCTGGCCTCAAGGTGTCCATAGACATTCTACTAGTCCTCCCCACCCACTCCCAGAATGTGCCTTGGATCAGGTCTGTGTGAAAAGGGAACTTAGTTGCATTCATCACTTTATGTGCCAGGCCTACTCTCTCATGTAATTATCATAGCAAGCCTGACAGGGACATACTATTGGCCCCATTTCTAAGTTTATTTCTGCATCTCCCAGTAATGAGCACAGAGCCTGGCACATAACAGGTGTTCAGTAAATGTTGAATAGATAGAAGAATACATGATGGATAGATGCCCAGACAGATGGAGGGGTGGAGGAGTGGATGGATGGATGGATGATGGATGGATGGAAGGTGGACAGATAAATGGAGAGTTGAACAGATGGCTGGAAGGCTCTCACCCAACTCTGAAATCAACCAAGACCTGTGGGTAGAAGCACCTCCCTTCTTCCCAAGGGCTCCGAGGGAAGGGTTGCCTCCCGGGTCCTTACCTGGAAGGAGCCCAGTCCCAGCTCCAGGGGCAGGCGGATGCCCAGGCCAGCATTGTCAGGCAGGAAGTTGAAGATGATGTAGTGAATTCCAAACAATGGGATAAGGAGAAGTGTGGACTTGGAGAGACGCCTAAACAAGAGGACAAACCCTGCGCTCCCAAGGCTGATATGAGGAACTCCACATGGTTGGAGCCCACCATGTGCCCCTGCCCACCGTCACTTCTCACCACCTCCCCTTATTCGTTCTCAGTACCAGTCACCTTGGAGAGCTCCACCCTCCTCTCACACACCCTGGGTTTCATTACTTCTAGACTCTGGATCCCACTGCTCCCTCTGCCAAATGCTCTTGTCCCAAATTAATCCAGTCTAAGTCTTAGGCATCATTCAAAGTCCAGTTCAAGACTACTTCCTCCAGGAAGTCTTCCCTGATATCCTCCCTCCCCCATCTAGAAAGGACCTCTTTTTCCCTGGCACTCATCAGCCTGTTTACCAGGTTAACAGACTGTTTGGAGCCCCATATTTGGGATCTCCTGGAGGGTAGGTCCAGATCTTCTTTCTCTCTGGAACATAAGGTCAGGCTCATGTGCCAGATGATCAGAACTGCACTGACTGCCCTCCAGTTGCCATCTCCCAGTATCCTGTCCAACACATACACACAAGGTACCAGTACTGAGACTGGGTGTGGAGTCTGCCCTGTGCTGGCTCCAGTTTCCTCAGCAGGATGCGGATAATATTGAGAAAAAAGCCAAAGTTCACCTGGAAACAGAGGTGCAGGAAGATGGAGGTCAAGGGTCAGGAGTGGTCCAGGTTCCCCAATCTCTTTGGGGACTAGAAATCCCAAGTCCTTGAGACACGGGAATGGGCAGGTAGATGGACATACAGGCTATTGCTCCAGAACTCATAGCCTGGAGACTACGAGGTCCTACATGTGAGCCTTGGAGAGCAGGGGAGGGGTTCAGTGTTCATTCCCCCCTCGCCAGTATTGGAACAAGGGTGGGAGTTTCCAGCCTTGGCATCCTGCCTCCTGCCACCCCCCATGGTCTTTACTGGTACAAAGCAGTTGTCCTTCACTTTGCAGAGTTGCCAAATTGGGAAAAATTCACACATTCACCGAAGCCATGCAAACCACTGCTCGCTGCCTCCGTTTTAAGCGTGGGTGCAGATGGCAGGTGCTCAACCACAGGGCTCTGCCTACCTCCTACCCAGCTTGACTGCAGTAGGAGATGATCTGAAACCAGGGCTTCCAAGCTGGAAGGGGCCTGAGTGCCGGTGGAGACAAGCCCCTGGTTTTACAGGTGGGACTTTGAAGTCCAGAGAGGGCCTCACAGAGACTCAGCAGCAGAGCCGGCCTCGAGCCCAGGTGTTCTGACTCCCAGCCTGGAATCGCATTTCCTGCTGTGCACGGCTCCTCAGTGGACCCCAGGAGGATGATTGAATAAAGCAAAGGGCACTGGCCCCAGGGACTGACCCCAACAGAGAGGACGATGGGTCCCTTGATGATCCACCAGGAGGGGGCGCTGTCGTCTAGGTCCCAGCACCTAGGGAGAGGATGGTCAGGGCCCATGGAAGCGAAGAACGCAGTTGCTGCCAAGTCCCCTTTCCTGCGGTAACTCATGCACCCTCCTCTCTCCTCTCTGCCTACCGGCCTCCAGGGGCTCCTCTGCCCTCTGGCTTTGGGGCCTTCCAGCCTCACCCCACCTCTCCTCTGGCCTCATCTCATCTCTCAGCCTATAAAGTCCCCTTCCAAAGGTGTATGGTGCTAGAGAAGTCCCCCAACATGGATGGACTTCTCTAAAATCAGTTTGTTTGTTGCCTCCCTGCTGGCCCCAACCCCTCCCCTACTGCAGTAGGCTCCCACTGGCACCCCTTCTGCCTCTTCTGAGCCGCCCTCTCCCTCCCCGGCTCACACCTGGGCTGTGCTGTTCGATAACTGCCTCCCTCCCACCCCCCACCCCCTAAACCTGGGAGTTCCCTGAGGCCAGGACCCAGTAGAGAGCAGCTGAGTTTGTCTCATTGTCCACTCCATGCCCCCTGCCCCCTGTGGACCAGTGAGGGCTCAGACTCACGCAACGTCCTCGAAAGCCAACTTGCAACCCACCCATGTGCCAGTGAAGAGCATGGGGAACCCTGTGGGGGCCACAGAGGAGACACGGGTGAGGGCAGCCACGCCCGCGGCTCTGAGACCCGCCCCCACCATCCATCACCACAGCCTGTACACGGAGCTCCGCAAAGACAGCGTTGGGGGAGCCCAGGCGCAGGGACCTGTCCTGCTCTCCCACACACTTGCTGTGTGGCTGTGGAATATCCCTGCCCCTCTCTGGTCTCAGGGTCATCATCAGAGGGGAGAAGGGACCTATGCATGAGCTCCCGGGGTCTTCCCAGCCCTCTCCTTCCCCCTCTCTCGTGCCCAGCCTCAGCTCTCAGGGCTCACCCCAGCCAGCAAGAACCAGCCACCAGAAGGGTCTCCTGGCAGCAGGTGATGTGGAAGCCAAGAGACAGGTCAGGTAGACGGCTTCTGCCAACAGCCAGCTGAAGTTGGTCATGGTGGCGAAATGGGAGGTGGCCACGGCGACTTTGCACAGAGCCTGGGGGCCAAGGCCTGGGTGATTCAGAGCTGGCACGCCCACTGGAGATCCCACCCCAATCCACCCCCACCTCTTCAGACCCCAAACCTCCAGGCCGCCTCCACCTTGGACTGGACCATCCTGACTCCTTGGGCTGACCCCAAGGGGATGTGGTAGCCCTGATTTGGAATCCAGACAACCTAGGTTCAGATTCCACTTTCTATCAGCTGTGCAACCCTCCCTATGCCTTAGCTTTTCATCAGTGAAGGAAGAAGTTTCCAGTCCTATCTCATGGCCTTGTCATAAGGATTAAGGGGGAATTCTGTGTAAGAGCTGCTATGATTCACCCTTTCACCCCATCCTTCCTGAGCTCAATCAATCCTTCGTGCCGTGAATATGGAACATTTATTCGTGCATGACTCAGCCCTGCAAACACACACATCTGTACCCATGCATTCATTCACTGCGTTCCGTTCTCTGAGCTCAGATGACCCAGCCAGGCGACCCAGCCAGTTCCGGGCTCTCTGTGCCCCAGGCCCCTCGTCTATAAAATGGGATTAAAGTGAGGCTTTCTTCTTCAGATTGTTTAGAAGATTAAAGATAATGTATGTCAAGCATTTGGTGCACTGCCTGGCATATATTAAGTTCTCAGTGTATTATTAATTCTTTAATTAATCATTGATTAAGTAAGGTTGTGTTTTGGTTTATTCATTCATCTATCCATCCCTTTCCAGAGCATTTTTAGAGCACCTGCTCTGTACTAGGCCTCCACCCTCTGCCCAACTTCCTTTTTTTCGTAGTCTTCTCTTATTCTCCCCACCCCCTTCCCACTATGCCTTCCTAGCTTCTAGGACATGCCCTCGGTTCCTCTGCCTCTCAGTCTGTTCCACCTAGCGTGTCTACCTCCCCATCTCCCTATCATTGCAGTTCCCCTGATGCCAAAGCCACCTCCTCCCTGAAGCCCACTGTTCCTCCCCCAGCACATTGCCTCCTCCACCTGGTAGGGCTGAATCTGGATCTTGGGTCCCCTGGGGCCCTCTGGGCTTCCTGAGAGAGGGACCCAGCCCTAGACACAGGGCCCTAGCCAAGGACATGAGTGAGTGCTTGGCAGAGGCACAAGATGAAAAGACCCAGAAGAATGAAAAATGATGTTGCTCTGTGCAGTGGAGAGTGGGATAGAGAGCACGTAGGGAGAAAGGGAGGCGGGAGTGGCGTGGAGTGGAAGCATGGTCCAGGCACGAGGACTTGGGACCTGATGGGAGAAGAAGGCAAGGGCGGAACTCGTGATGCCATAGCCCCGGGGTCAGCCCACAGGATGGGGCGGGCTGGGGCAGGCATCTCTAGGTTTTAAATCCAACTCCCCACTCCCACGCCTGGCACCCTCCAACCAGCCCGTTACGGTGGAGAAGCTGCAGTGGTCGGTGTTGTCGCCGTGGAAGAGGGCAGCGTCCTTCAGGAACACGGCTCCTGCCTTGAGGATAAAGGTGGCGAACAGCTGGATGTGGATGTAGTTCCGGGGGCAGTGGAGTCTCCTGGAAGAGAGGACAGGGAGGCATGAGGAACAGGCGGCAAGGTGGGAGAGGGGCTTCCGGTGTGCTGATAGCAGGGGCCGGGCTTGGGGGGCCCGAGCAGGGCTGGGAGGCTTTGCAGGAGAGCTGGCCCACCATTGCCCTGTGCTCAGACTCACAGAGAGGGGCAGAAGAGGAAACCAGGCCTTGTGTTCGGGGAGCTGAGTCTGGGGAGAACAGAGGTGGAATTGACAGGGTCTTATCCATGGGAGCCCCCTGGATAATCGGGGTGACGAGACTCATCCCCGTGTTGCAGGGAGCAGCGCAGGCTGGGTGTGGCTGAGGGCTGGAGTGCAGGGCTCAAGCTCTGAAGGCTGTGGGTCTTAAAGAGGTGGTGGTGAGAGGGTTAGAACAGTCAACAAGAAAGGCTCCACCGAGGAGGCAAAGAGGTTTCTGACAAGCAGGTAGATTCTGGTAGATAAAAATACACTGAGAAGAAAGGAGGCAGGCATTCCAAGCAAACAGAAACAACCTGAGCAGAGGAGAGCAGGTGGGCATGAGTTCTACTGTGAAAAGATAAGTCTACATGTTGGGGAAAAGGGAAGGAAAATGGAAATAGACGTGGTGCCTAGATCTGGGAAACTCTTGAATATCCAGATAAGGAATCAGATGTGGTCTTCTGGGCAATAGGTTGCCAAAGAAGGTTCCTGAGCAGTTGATGAGGACTGCAAACCTGAGCGTGACCAGGATGGCGATGGCGATGAAGAGGGCTGCAATAGAGATGCCATGGCCCACGGTGTAGATGATCTTCATTGTGGAGAAGTAAGATTTCTGGAAAGGCAGGAGACAGAAGAGGGTCTCAGCTCCTGGTCCTTTTGGGAAAGGGAGGCTTGGCCATCAGGCAGGTGAAGTCTTTCCAATTCTACCCCAAACTCCCCATCTGAAGGCAGGATGCCTATACCATGGAAAGCTCCCTCGAGCATAGAAGCTTTCGATTACAGCCTATCTTCCAGCTGACCTGCTGGTGAGGGAGGGGGAGGGGGAGGGAATGGAGATGCTTAAAGCTCACTGTCACTCTGGAGATGGCAGAGGTGGGAGGAGAAACTTCACATCCCTGGGGAATGACAAGAGCTCAAGGGGAAATTGGGCTCGTTTATTGACATCCAGCTTACTCACCGGTTTGGGAACACAATGTCCCCAGATAAAGGGGACAGCTGGGGACAGCCATAGACAGGCAGGGAGAAGCTCTTGCCATGCCCGAATGTTTGGATCAATCAAAGTCCAGCCTAGTCCCCAGAAGCAAGTGACTGAGGGTGCCGGCTGAGGGGATTGGGGGAGCCCTGGTGTGGGCACCAATCCCAGACCCGCTGTGAGACGCAGGCAATCATGGCCCCTCTCTGACTCAGTCTGTGCCTCTGGAAAACAGTCAAACTCATGTTTACCCTTCAGGGCTGAGGTGAGAGAGAAATGGGACGTGAGTGTGAAGGCACCTTGCACAGGCCCTCCTCAGTTCACAAGTGGGGGTGTGCTGGCTGGAATTAGAGGGCCTCTGGGGTCACTTCTGGGCTTGGATTTCCTGCACTCAATCCCCACCACAGCCATGCACACGGAGTCACAGGCCAGAGAGGGTAAGGAACTTACTCAGGGCTGCCAAGACCCTTGGTTTCCCTTGGAGCCCCTTCAAGACTCACTCAGCTGGAGACATGAGCACAGAGAGGGCAAGCCAAGGAAAGAGTAGTCAGCACCTTCTCACCCTTCTTTCTGCCTGCCCTCTGCCTCCAAGCAACTGTGCCATGTGTAGCCCTTGAGCAAATTAGCAAAAGGACCCTTCTCCTCCAGACACTGTACTGCCATCTTCTGGAAACCTGCTGTAATTAATACTCCAGCCTGATGGCTACAGTGGGAATGGCAGCCCTACCATTGTGCAATCCACCACCCATACTCACATCCTTGGCGACCCTTCCTCCTGCCTCTTACCTCCTCAGCCAGCAGCCCCAGGGGTACCGGACAGGCCACAGGGTAAGGTGGGAAGGGCTCAGACCAGCCTGTGATGGTACAATCCCGTTTCACAGCCCCTGGAAGACAATCAGAGGTGGGGAAGCAAGCGTCTCTGGTTACAACTCCTCCTGCTCTCCAGGAGAGATGCTGAGAGCCATGGACCATTGAGTGATCCTGGCAGGATCTGCACAGACAGCCGCTCTGGGGGCCCCTCCAGGGAGGCCTGGGTTCCAGGTCCAGCCTGCCTGGTTCACACTCCAGGGCCTTCTGCCTCTGACTTTATGGAGAGAGTCATTCTCTTGAGCTGACTGCAGAGGAGTTGGTAGAGGCAGAGAGTAAGGAGCCGGGCCCCAAGCATCCTAGGGGCAGGGGGAAGGCAGGAGGTCCTCTCTGCCCCTGGAGAAGCTGTCCACCCCAGAGATCCAGGCCAGGAGGTGAGGCAGACCAGCCAGGAATGCCTGCCACCCCCACCTCTCCAGCGAGCCATCCAAGGCAGCTGGCATCAGCCTCCCCCCTTGGCAGCCAGCCCTCCTGCCAACATCAGAGGACATTTCTCAGTACCAGGCTCCACTCACTAATCCTCACTCTTGGGAGGGAAACACTCTTGTTCTCCCTAGTTCACAGGTAAGGAAGCCAAGGATCAGAGAGGGTGGCTGACTTGCCCGTGGTCACAGTGGAAGACTGAAAGTTGGTACTGAAATCCAGGTCTGCCTGCCCCCAAAGCCAGGGTTGTGTCCGTCCTGTTCTGCCACCTCCAGGTGAAACCACTTTCTACACTCACCACACCCAGGACCGCTCACCTGGCTCTGGGCTGAAGTGAGAGAAGAAATCTGGGCAGGGGAGGGAGACCCACTCGCCAGAGCCTGCCACCGGCCAGCACAGAAGCCCGTCCCAGGTCCGAGGACAGCCTAGACAGAGAGATGGGAGCCACAGAGACTCAGCCCAGGGGAAAGGCTCACCCTGCATTCTGAGTGGTGAGGCTAGAGGAGGTGAAGGGTTCAGAGAATCCTGCTCACCCCCTGCAGCCCTGCTCCCCGCCAAACCCCATACCCAGGGTGGAGTTGGGCATCCCGTCCACTGCTTGCAGACATGCATGCTCATCCTCTCTCAACTGCAGGATGAAGTCACATTCTGGATGTACAAGGCCCGATACCTGCAGAAAAGAGGGAACGGGATGACAAGGATATGGGTCGCTCCTTCTGGGGCCTCCGTCCAAATGACCTGAGGGCAGAGACAGAGCCTGATTCGTTCCTGTGCCCCTGACAAGGGCCCAGGGGCTGGCTCACAGCATGCCCAAGGTGTGTTGGATGGATGTTTGGAAATGGATAGATGGATGAATAATAGATAAGTGGATAGAAATGTGAATGGAGTGATAAATGTATTGAACACGTATGTATTATTTCTAAATTCTCTGGGTCCCCCTACTACTCCAGCAATGGCTGCAGTGTCCAGTTCCAAGTGGATTATGTTCAGCTCTATGCAAGTGCAATTAGACAACACACCATGTACCTCTCACTTCCTGCCCTGGCCTCCTCTGATGTTGTCACATGGGACATCCAGGGGAACCCACTCTGCACTCATGAGGCACAACCCAGAATGCAGGGGAGTTAACACCCATGGGACCACCCTTGAACAAAGGGTGGATGGGAGCTGATGGACAAATGCTTCCCCTCAACTCGTGGAAGCAAATTCTGAGACACAGTTAACAAAATCCCATAGAGGTGGCCAATGCAACAACTCATCCTCCCTCCCTGTTTAACTCCTGTGCTGCTCTCCTGATCGCTGGAATCAATCCCATACAAATTGCATGCACGTGTGCCTTTGGCCCGGGCTCTGCTTTCATGAGGTTGACCACCCCAGGGACCCGGGGAACTTGCTGAAGGCTAGTGGGCTAACAGAGAACATGGAGACCCAGCCCGGGAAATGAGGCCCCCCACCCCCCATCAGCCCAGGCCCTGCAGGGGAGGACATTCTACACCTCAACCTGCTAATCCTGCTCCCCAAACCCAGCATTGGCTCAACTGCTCTGCCATCTCCTGCTTGGCCCTGTAGGGCCTCAGGCTGCACGTGCTGCCCACTGCCCAGGCCGCGAGTCTCTGTTTTGGCTGGTGCCCCAGGCTTTGTCCTTGGCTTCTTCCCCAGGACTCAGGGACCACAAGCCCATCGGAGTGCAGAGCCCCAGTCTCATCTCCCCCCTCCTGAGCACAGGAGCACAGGAGTGGGGCACAGTTGAGAGGGCCAGAGAGCCTTGTTTGGGACTTCCTTACCCAGGAGCCTAATTGTGACCCTGCGGTGTCTAGAGAGCTGCCGTCTCCATTTGTCCTTCCTCCTGCTGCATTGACTGGCAAGCCCCACCCCTCCCTGGGACTTCTCAGGGCTTGCCTGGGGAGCCACTGAGGTCAGAGGAACTAGGGTCCCAGGCAGAGAACTTCCCACCAGGAGTGTGCCAGAGTGTGCCCCAGACTTCCTCCGAGAGGAAGCTACCGAGAAGCCCACCTGATGGGCCAGGAAGTGTGGTCACAGGGCCGGCTGTGAGCGGGTGGGGAAGGTTGCACCTGCTCCTGGGAGAAGACTGCATCATCCTGGACACTCCGGGGGTCCCTGGGGGATGGAGCCCACACTGTGACTGATTGGGTCTGGCACTGGTGCAGGCACCAGTTGCTAAGACTACCACCAGGTCTCGTCGGCTCCCTCTCCTGAAAACAGCTATTGCCATGGCATGCACACAGAAGAGAGGGAGCAGCTTCCTTCCCTCTAGATGGAGAGGGCAGTAGAGGTTAGGTGCTCTGCACCCCTATGCCTAGCCCTTAACAAACCAGATCTCTCTCAAGGCACCACAACCCCACAAGCAGATGTGATTTTCCCTTTTTACAAAAGAGGCAAATAAGGCTCAGGAAGGACGAGGAGCTTGCCCCAGGTCACTCAGCTAGTTTCCCAGTGCCAGGGCTCGAGCCCAAAGCCTGTGCCCCTAGGGCCAGAGACAGCAAGGGGATGGGATGCCGTGTCAGCCCCCCATGAGCCAGTGGAGCTCAGGCAGTGGAGGGAGAAAGAGACCTCAGTCCGCGTGGGCTCCGAGGAGCTCCCGGAGAGCCAGGGCTTCCTTTCCCAGTCCCAGCTGTCACATGCAGCCACATCCTAGAAAATATGCTGGGAAATTACAGCACATTCCGGGAAGGCCCCCAGTCCTGGTATCCCATTCCTCAGCTCTCTAGGCCATGAAGCAAGATCTGGCTGCCAAAAGCTGCTCCAGATTCAGGGTGCGTCGCGAGAGGAAGAAGCCCCTAAATGCCCCTAAATGCCGAGGCAAATAGCTGGTTCCCCGTATACTGCTCCAGCCCCACTCAGTCTCAGGATCAGAATCTTCAAAGGAAACTAACGACTTAGAGTGTGGCTTAAGGGGTCCTGGGGACAGGGAGGGGTCTGGAAATCTTATCAGAAAAGTGTATGCAGGAATTGGGTGTGCATAACTTAGGGAAAGAGTAGATTTCAGGTGGGGGGCTGGCTTTGTCTCCCCGACTCCAAGACACCCTTTTGGGGCAGACAGACCCTGGGAGAAGCAAGAGGGAGGCAAGCTCAGCTCAGCACCAGGAAGGACATTTTATAGTCAGAGCTGCCCAGAAATGGAGCTGACGGCTTGGGAACAGGAAGAAGGGGGCCTGCTTGGTGAAGACTCCTGCGTGGAGGAAGGGGAGCGGGGTCTCCACCAAACTCCAGCTGGGCTCTGTGCAGTCCTGCGCTTCCACATTGGAGCCCATGGGGATGCAGAGGGTCTGAGCTGGCTACTCACGATTGGTATTGGGCTCAGCAAGCAGAGGATGCAAGTACCCCACGTTCGGCTGTCCATGCCGGGAGCTCAGCAGCAGTGGCCCTCTTCCCTCTTACGCGTCCCCTGTCCCTGATGCCACCACCACCTTCTGCCTCCCTTTCTCAGTCAGCTGTTTGCATAAGCAGGAGCCAGAACCAGCTGAATATTCACCAGAATTGCAGAATGCAATTCCCAACTCAGCCTGGCCTGGGCTGGTACTCCACCTCCACCCCCTTCCACTGTCTGTAAGTCTGCCTGTGTGTCTGTCCTGGTGGCAAGAAAGGCGACATGCACAGGAATCCACTTTGCCCCGGCGTTCAATATCTTTTACTGTTTTTCTCTCTGAGCCCAGCCATCTGCTGGCCTACATGGCATATAGACATCCCCCACCCAGGCCCCAATGAAGGGCCCTCAGAGAAGAGGGAGCTCTGTGAATGCCCTTATGGAGCTCCCAGGTAGGTTGGTGATCCCAGCCTCATCCACAGGCCTGGATAGTGAGCCAGAGCTGTGGGGATGGAGGAGGGTGAGTGTCATGTGGGCATCCATCCGAGGGGACTGGGGGTAAGAATGAGCTTAGCTGTGGGGTGGGGAGGGTCCATGAGCACTAAGCACCAGCATGGATCAGCTAAGAAGGTGTAATGTGGGCAGAAGCTCACAGGGACACCGGCTGGATGGTGAGGTGAAATCTGCACATCTCCAGACTCTGGGCTTCATGTGATGGCCTGTCAAAGTCTCTCCAGAGCCCCTCCTGGCAGCAGGAAGAGGTGAGACTGATGGAGAGCCTGGAGGGCATTCACAGAGTTAGACTCTCCTGAACAGGGGTCCTCTGGGGCACCCTGACTGCTATCAGCAGCAACAATGAGAGGATTTAGAGAGTGCATTGGCTGGTTACTTTTATTACAGTTTTAGACAAATGAGGGGGCCCAATTGACCAGGCTAAAGACAGTGTTCTAATTTGCCCTGGGTCTTGCAGAGCATGTTGGAATTTGAAAGCAGATTGTATCTTTGAGCACCCTGAGAAGTCCCAAGTTTTGTGTGCAGGTCTTCATTCCCAGCGGTTGCGGGGCTGGATGCTGTGTCACCAGGCGTGTTTACAGCCTGCCTCGCGCCATGAATGATGCAAGGCTCCTCGCCCCCGCCACATCTGGATTTAGGGATCGGTTTTATATCACCAGGGTTTTATTTTTCCATATTTATTCATTGCTAACATTAAACAAATATATTTTGAAATAAAACGAGAACAACCCCCAAGCCCCAGCACCCTCTACCCTTGTGCAAGTGTTTCCGTGTGTTTACTGTGACAGCGCAGGCAGCACGTGTTCAGGGTGAAGCAGAATGTAGTACTATGGGATGGAAGAGCAGAACACTGAAAGGGTAGAGCTTAAAGAGAAAGTTGCAGCCTTCCATCCCTCAGCTCCAAATAAGCATCAGCCCAAGCATAAATATCATAATTAATCACCATTGATAATTAGTGTCAATATCATTAGCATTAATGATAATTAATAATTGATAGTGATAATTATTAATAGTTATTATTATCTAAATTAGTTGTTCTTAACCAGGGGCAGTTTTGCCCCTTAAGGGACATTTGGCAATGTCTGGAGACATTTTTCATTGTCATGACTCAGGGTGGAGGAGGAGGAGGGGAGGTGACAAGGTGTTACTGGTGTGGGGTGGGTGGAGGCCAGAGACACTGCTAAACATCCTGCAATGCACAGGACTGGCCCACCACCACCACTACCACCGCCAGATACAAAATTATCCAGTCGCAAACGTCAATAGTACCAAGGCTGAGAAACCCTGATCCAAAGGTTAGTGTTCCCCGGGCTTCTTCCAGGTCCATAGTTCTTTTTGAACAGCCCAGGGTCACTGGACTCCCATTTCTAGCTCTCTAATGTGTAAGTCCAAATTCTGTCTCCATTGCTTTCTATCTGTGTGAACTTGGGCAAGTTATTTAACCTTTCTGGGCCTAAGCTTCCCCATCTAAAAAATGGAGATGATACTATTACTTCCCTTGTAGGATTGATGTGATAAGTAAAAAAGAAAAGGCATATAAAACACCTCACACAAAGGTTAGCTCTCAGTGAGCAGCCACAATGGTAGCATGTAACAAGCATGGACTACCAACAAATAAAGTAGGAACAATTGATTCTTCATATGGAAAGAATAAGATTAGAACTCCAGCTCACATTTACACGTATAAATTCTAGAAGTTTTAAAACCCTCACTATAAAGGAACAAAATAATAAGATTATTTCAAATAATAGATATTTATTTTATGACTTTAGAGTAAAGGAGACTTCCTTATGTAAAAAATATATACAAGAAAGATTAATAAGTTTGACCACATCGATGTTAAAAAATGAATGTGCAAGAATGGGCATAGATAAAAACTAAAGTAAGCTATCCACTGAGAGAAGTATTTACAACCAATATTGACAAATAAAAATACAGTATCAAAAACAGATAAAGAATATCTACAAATCAACAATAAAGAGTAAAATAATTCAGTAGAAAAATGAGCAAAGAATAAAACAGGCAATTCAGAAAAGAAGTAAAACACAAGGCCAGTAAACAGATGAAGAATTGCTCAATCTTATTAATACTCAGGAAAAAGAAAAAAAAAAAAAAAAGAAAACGGTAATGAGCTACCCTTTTCACCTATCATATTGCCTAAAATTTTCATGTCTGATTGTATGATGTTTGGAAGACAAGGCAGGGCAATGTGTACTTTCACATTGTGCAGATGGATATGAGTATTGGTTGCTGACATTCTGAAAAGCAATTTGACGCTATCTATTGAATCTGAAAATGAACCTATCCTACCAGAAATACCATTTTTGGATATTTGCCCCAGGTAGAAGTATTATTTATAATAGTTGTAAAAATCTAGAAACAACACAAATGTCCAATAATAAGGGTATAGCTAAACAAAATGTGATATATTCATGCAATGGAATACCTTAGGGCAGTTAAAAGAAATGAAGTAAATCTACTTGTGTGAACATGGAGATGCCTCAAAAATCCATATTTTGAGGAACTTATGCTTCCAGCTATGATGTTGTAATATGGACCATTTTATCCTCTTGCCTTAACACCAAGAAGAGCAAACAAAATATGCAAAGCATTGGAAAACAAACAAGCTGGGACCTGCCGCCTTTGGCTGGGTATCTATCTGAAAATGTGTGAGAAGATACTAATCAAGTATAAAGAAAGAATGACTGGAGTGGAGTAGATAGAGCAGTTCTTAAAACTGCTGCAAATAATTTGTACTCTGACCAGCCAAAGTGGAAAGATCTTGTAACAAAAATAGCATGGGGTAGAATCCTCAAAACATTATACTTAGTAGTGGTATTACATTAGCCCTTGAATAAGGCTTCTCAGGACCCACCCTAATAAACCTTAAAAGCAAATCTCAACAGGATCCAAAACGTTCCTCTGTTCACCAGGGAAAAAAATCCAACATTGCTTAAATGAATAAAACAAAATCCACCAACCCACAATATAAAATTATATCTGACACCAAATTTAAAAATTACCAGGCGTGCAAAGGAGCAGGAAAATATGACCCATAACCAGAAAAAAATAAATCAACAGAAACAAACCCAGATGTGGCAAAGATGATGGAAATAGCAAACAAGGATGTTAAGATGGTTATTATAAATATGCTCCATATGTTTAAGATGGAAGAGTAAAACATGACCATATGAGGAGAAAAATGGAAGCTATTAAAAAATGATTCAAATGCAATTTATGAAAATGGAAAATATAAGATCTGAAATGAAAATCGTATACTGGCTGGGATTAACAGCAGATTAGACACTGCAGAAGAAAGAGCAATGAACTTGAAGACCTCAAAATAAAAACTAACCTGAATGAAAGACAAAGAGGAAAAAGACTGGAGGAAAAAAGGCCGACAAAAAAAAAAAAAACAACAAAGCATAAGTTACTTCTAGGACAATAT
>JAQZBX010061599.1:0-17070 GCA_029593785.1 Cabassous unicinctus
AGGCAATGTCCTTTGTAGTTTGTAGATGGTGGTCTGAAGCTGTATATACCCCAGATAAACATGTTCTTGAGTCTAATCAATTCTTGTGGGCATGAACCCTTTTAAGTAGGACATTTTGATAAGGCTACTTTTGTTAAGGTGTGACTCATCTCAATCAGAATGAGTCTTAATACTCTAACTGGTGTACTTTGTAAGAGAATGAAATGCAGACAAAGAAAGAAATTCAGGGAAGCAAAAAGCTGAGATCAACAAAACCCAGCAGAGAAAGGACATACCAGCAAATGCCTCCATGTCTCTTGCCATGTGGCAGAGAATTCAAGGATCACTTCCAGCTTGTCTTCAAGAAGAAAACAACACATTGATAATATCTTGGTTTGGATCGTTTCCTGGCCTTAAAATGTAAGGTAATAAATTCCCATTATATAAGCCAACCCTTTTCTTGGTATTTGCTTTCATCAGCTTAGGACACTTAAACAGATATAATTAAATAACTAGTAATTTAAATCCAGTTATGATATATCCACACAGTAACAATCAGGTGAGTGTTTGCTTGACCAAACATTTGGATTCCATAACTTAGAAAAGTTGATTCTGATTATATGATTCCTTATGTGATTTTGTAGAACCTCATTCATCCTCTGATGGGAAGCATTATATTCTTCATCTATAAACTCTGTGCATGTTTATGTAAGTTTTGTTTAAGGACATGGATTTTCTCAATCTTCTTTTCATTTTGTTTTCTGACCCTAAAATAGCAGAGTAAACAAAATTGAGACAAAGATTTATCTCTGCCTCCTAATAACACAATGAAGTATTTTTTGTCCATCACTTATCAGTCATTTCTACTGTGAAGTTCATTCCTTATTATCTATGCAGTCTTCAAACATGTGTGAAACAAATTTGACAACTTTGATCTGTTGGCAGTAAATTTGGTTTACTTCCTGATGAGAAACTTAGTGTCCCTCATGCTGATTCTTGTGACCATGTTGCAGATGCACAGATAGCTGTTAGGAAAAAAATGAATGTATAATGAAAGGGGGGGAAATGGCAGGTGGATGAGAGTTGTAGAAATATGGAAAAAAGGAATTGTAGGATGCTTGATTGAAATTACTAAAAGGTTTATTAAGGTGGTAATTGATAGATAACCTAATGTTGAAAAAGTGATGTATGAACTAGGAACAAAAGGAAAATGTTGCCATATTTTCATGTCTATATTTTGTTACAACCCAACACCTGACAGGCATGAGTTGGTACAGCCACAAGACCAAAGAATACACCTGGTATTAAGTCGGGCATAAGCTTTATTGGGCCTTACAGACAGGGGAGAATCTCTGATGGCAAGGGTTCAGAGAATGAAGATAGCACGCAGCAAACAGATGAGAAAATAAGTGATATATAAGAGACTTCAGAACAAAGATGTCCCACAGGGTATGAGAACAGAGTTCCTGCAAGAGTCACATGAAGCATACACATAGTGTGGGGTGATGTGTCCAACTAGCTCATAAGAAGGTAATTTATAAAGACTCTTAGTGCTTTGGGAAGATTATAGTTTATGGTACCATCTATGCATTATTTCCCCTCTGGGGAAGGTTGTTAACATTTAACTTAAGTATAGGCCACACAGGCAGCTTCGTGCTGTGGACTTAGGAAGGCCTGGGTCCCCACAATTTTCAATGGATTGGAAATATTGCACTGGTAAAGTCCAACATGTCAAAAGGAAAAATTAATCCAGGATTATTTTTTTTTATTGCTAAACATCCAGATATGTTTGGAAAAGGCACTGTAATAAAAATGGTGCCATTCATAACAGACAGCTTTAAAAGGAAGTTGAAGCAAATTCTACTGAGTTAATATACATTCTACTGATGTAATAAGTGCTTTTCCAATTAATATATATCTTTGGGAGAAAAAGTATTAATATCATTTCAATATTATTTCAAATTCTTACTCCTTTCAAACAAAAAAATAAACAAAATATCTATTTTCAATATTTTCTTCATCTTTGTCAAATAATTATAGGGGCTCAGTACAAGAGAAAATTCTCAACTAATTTCAATAATTTACACAAAGATGAAACTTAACAAAGGTAAAGCACAGTTTGACTTTCTGTTTTGACTTAACATAGACATTTTGCTAAAACACTAACTTCTAAAATGGTAAATTGAATGGCTGCTATAGCAAACATGTAATTAAAATTTAACACAATGCTGACAGTCCTTTGTTTTTGGTCCAGAGTCGATATAGTCAATGAGCTTTAATTCTGGGAGAAGCTCATATATTTACATCTAAATTGGAATTTTACCTTCATATGCTTAAAAATTAAATCATATTTGACAGAGCTACAAAATAAACATTATACTTAATAATGAACTAAGATAGAAACATTATGAGAAATATAGAATGATTGCATATTTTGGGAAGTTCTGAAATAGTCTGAGAAGTTAGAACTTTCAATATTAGAAGAGTTACTGTAGTAAATCAGAGGTAAAGCACAATTATTTATTTGTGATCCTATTAGTATTTTATTTATAAAATTAGATATCTAGGTATAGTTTTAATATGGATTGTTAAAATGTACAATAATAGCATTCTATGTGTGGTTTACACATAATATAATATTATGTATATATATAGCAATCATAAAAAATAATATTTAGTATATCCAAAACAAAGATCAAGTAAATATGATCTAGGAATTTAAGACAATAAAAATAAATAAAAAGGAATTAAAACAGTAATTTAAAAAAAATTTCAAGAAAATTGATTTCAGATGAAAAAAAGTGTGTGTACATGTATACACACATGCATATAATTATATATTATGAACTAAATAGGCAATGACTAATATAAACTATACATTCGATGGGTTTTTATATCACTTATTTTTTTCTCACTCTGGCTCTTCTGAAAAGTGCTTTTCTGAACATTTTGTATATGTGTTTTGTATAAGAATATGTTTTCAATTCTTTTGTGTATCCACCTAGTAGAGGATTGGTGGGTCACATGTTAATTCTATGTTTAACTCTTTGAGGGGCAACCAGTTTCTTACAGTGGCTGCACCATGTTGCAGTGATACAAAAAGTACAAAGTTTCCAATTACTCCATATACTCTCAAACACTTGTTCTATTAATTCCTGCTAGTGCTGAGTCTAAAGATTAAACCCTAGGCAGATTGCCAGGAGTCCTAACTAAAAAGGAAAAATCAGATTCTTGCCAAAACATTCTTATCAGAATGCCTTTCTTTCGTATTAGCAAATTATTTTTTGACCTACAGGCAGTCAAATTTTACTGCAGCCACCCTCAGTCACTGAGCATGTTCAGACACAGACATATTGTGCCCTTGCCTCTTGAATGATCCCTGAGACCCTAGGAACAAAAGTCACTCATCTTGGAATCAAGAGTATGGAGATAAAGAGTTGTTGGAAGCAAATAAAATGTGAACTGTCTCTCAAAAAGAAGATAATATTTGACCTGCTGGTATATTTTTATGATATATAGACAATAATATAAACAACCAATCAGAATATGCCACCCTGAATCCCCATCACTGCCCCCACCTCCCTTTGTTTCCATCTTACAAGTCTTCTTTAGTCCTTGGTTCAGGGATACAGATTTGAACTTGCCTCCTCTCTCCTTGCCAGTCAACCTTACAATAAACCTCTTCCTTTTCCCAAAATCCTTATGTTGTGATATTGGTCTCTGTGTGTGTCAGGCAGCAAGCTGTTTTTCAATAACAAAGGTCAGCAGAAAGTAAAAGCTTAAGGTCCTCTCAGGTATTTTCTGATCCTGTGTCCTGTTCTGGGCATATTGGGCCTCTCGGATTTCCCCTTATGAACAGTGGCTTTTCAAAGATTTAATCCCGAACCTTTCTCCATGGGGTCTTTTCTCCCTAGCATACAGTATGTCTATTGTTAACTTCAAGTGTAATACTCTGCCACAGGTGGCAGGTACGACTTCCTTTGCCTTTTGATATTTTCCAGGAACACCTTCTATTTAGACACTTTTCCACCCCAAGAGACTTCTAAGTTAGACAAAACAAAGGCAAGTGCTTCGAACATATTTAATCTCCAAACAGGACCAAACAGGACCAAACAGGCAAAAACCATTCCTTGATAATAATGTGTATTCTGCTAATTCCAGAACCAGTTACCAACAATGGGAACACAAGCTGCAATTAAAACAACACCACTGTGCCTGGGAGGGTAATGGAACAAGGCTAAGTTAAAGTGGCATCAAATTCTCCTACCATGTTTATGTCAACATAATAGATATCTGTTTTGACAAGCTTAAAAGGACTTTGGGTAAAAAGAAGTGAGTCCTCATAGATGTATCAAAATGGCCACATAAAAATATTTAGTGCCTTCTAAGGCATACTTGAATTGAGTGTTCATGTGTGTAATTTTGGCCTGATGGTTTGAGGAAACTCTATTTAGAATTTGAGACAGAGAAAATGTCCCTAGAGCTTGTATATTATATTCTGTGTTTTCTCAGAGACAGCATATCAACTACAACAAGTACTGTTTTATGCCTTACACAGGTTCCCAAGGGGATTCATATGGAAATGGAAAAATACTGCATTGACCCAAGAGACTGAATTTTCCAAGCTCCAAATGCCCATGTACTTTTTCCTTAGATATTTGTCCATTACTGATCTTGGATATTCCACTGTTGTTGGTCCAAAAATGATGGTAAACTTTGTTGCAAAAAAAAAAAAAAATACAATTCCTACAATTGGTGTGCCACTCAGCTAGCAACCTTTGAGTTTTTTCATTGTCAGTGAACTCTATTATTTCAGCAATGGTCTATGATCGCTATGTGGCAATCTGCAAACTGCTGCTCTATTTGGTCAACATGTCAGAGAAAGTATGTTGGGATCTAGTACTTCTTCCATATCTCTACAGCATATTTGTGGCCCTATTTGTCACAATTAAGTTATTTATATTGTCCTTTTGTGGATCTAACATCATCATTTATTTTTATTGTGATTGTTTCCCTCTTATATCCATACTCTGTTCTGACACACATGAATTAGAAGTGATTATTTTGATCTTATCAGCCTGTAATTTGTTTCCTTCCCTCTTAATTATTCTTGTGTCCTACACATTTATTTTTGTGTCCATCCTCAGAATGAACTCACCTTAGGGAAGGTACAAAACTTTCTCTACCTGTGGCTCACATCTGGCATCAATGGTTGTGTTCTATGGTACCTGAATTTTTATTTACCTGCAACCCAAATCCAGCCATACATTTGATATTGATAAAATGGCCTCTGTGTTTTACACCCTCGTTATACCTATGTTGAATCCACTGATCTACAGTCTGAGGAATAAAGAAATAAATGGTGCTCTAAAGAGAATCTTAACTAATCAATGCAAAATTACCATTTAATATTTTAATGTTCAGTTATGAAGATAGATAGAAGAGTATTTGTTTAATATTATTTTAGACAAATTATAGCATCAGAAATTAAAAGTATTTGATCAGATTAAGTTTTCAATATTTACTCTGTTTCTGATCAAAACACTTCCTTATTCTAGCTCCCTGTACATTTCTTCTTCATTCAATAGAAATAAATATTGCAAACAGAAAATATAAGTTCTCAAAACTTTTCAAGTTCACATTGAAACCTATATTATTTATGAATAAGGCAAATCATGCCAAATTTTGTGTCTAATTTAACCTTGCAGATGTAGATTGTCCTAAATACTCAAAACAGAAGAAAATTAACCAGAAACTTGGAAATATATATTTCATAACAATCCCTGGGTATTAAAGATAAGTAAGATCAAACCATGAAAAACATGTAAGCTAGATGGGATGCAGCAAAGTAAATAAATGAGTGATTATAATATAACCTGGAAATGATAGTTTCAAGAATAAAGGCTAAATGATAAAATAAATCATGCTCCCTATGGATGAGGTTTTCAATCATATAGAACCAATACTTTATATCTCTAGGAAGTAGTGGGCATTTGAGAAGAGGTTTAATTTGGGGCCATGAGGAAAGTGCTTGGTAATTCTAGATCCTTGTTTACAGATCCTCACACTAATGCTTCCATTTGTTTATATAAGCCGCCTGAAAAACAAGCTGACTTAGGGTTTGCGAATTCTTGAGAGATTTACCTGATTATTTACTGGAGTAGTATCTATATATTTAATGGTCAGGTAGTGATAATACAGATTAAAAACTCTGATATGCTCAAGGGTTAATTGTGGCTTTTTTATGTGTTTATTGTCTCCTTCTTGAGCTTATATACACAGAGACACTACCTTTCACGGACTCTGTGCTAATAAAACAGTGTTTCATTATCATTGCATATTCACTAAGCAAAAGTATTGCCTCTTTATAGAGGCAAGAATAACTCTTTATAAGGCAAGAATACCTTCATATTCTTCTCACTGCTTGAATAAGCATTTTTCAAATTTTAAAAATGTATGTATTAATCCCATCATGCTTGTTAAAATTTGCACTAGAATTAGAAGTGAAAATTTTAAGGAATTAAATCAAAATGCAAACCATGGTCTCTTGATTCCACACCCATATTCTTCACTAATGTTTCCTCTTTTTTAACATACTGGGTTATACTTTACTGAAAATATAAATTGAATATAATAAAAATACAAAATTGTTTTCTCCAATCAAATTTATTCTGTTTATCTTGTTAACTTCAACTCCTGCACCTAAAGATATTTAATGTTATGAATAAATTTTATTTTCTAGTTACGTTTTATATTATACAGTGAAGATCTGACATTTTGAAAACTTTTTTTCTTTCTCAAATCCTTTCATATCCATCTTTGAGGGTCTAGTAGGTACCCTGGCCCTGGCTACCCCTAAGGGAAACTCAGCATGCAGCACACAGCCAACTGCAAAACCAAAAACACAAGTTAAAATGTAGCAAACCTCCCCATAGGGAAAAAAATACACAAAGTGTATCATAGACTATAATTTTCTCCAGGCTGTACAATTAATATCACCAGCCCCATTTATGTGCTTCATGTGACCCTAGCAAAAACTCTGTTATGAAATGTCTTTGTTCTGAGATACTATGTGTTGCCCCTCGTTTTCCCAACTCTTTGCAGAGAACTATCTTCATTCTCTAGACTGCCACCACCAGAGAAAATCTCTCTTGTCCATAAGTCCCAGTAAATAAAGTTCATGTGTAACACATTGCTGAGTGTGCTATTTGGTCTTGCAGCTGCCCAGATGCATGCCTTTCAGGAAATGTGTTTCAACAATTGGTGAGACAGCTAGGAGTTTGAAGGCCCACTGGGAGGGGCAAGGAGAATCCACAGAAGAAGTCCTGGTTTGGCCTATGATGTCCATGTGGGGAGGGGTGGTTGCCCTACAGAATAAATGGTGACTGCCAAGAGAATATGGAGATGCCCTGAAAACTTCTGCAGTTATACTGGCTGTATTACAGCAGGTGGCAAAGGAGCTGCATTTAAATAAAAAGAAAGACTGCCAGATAGATGCAGCTATACCATGGCCTCTGTTAGGAGACTTGCAGGTGGATACTAAGGTTAAAAAAAAAAAAGTGGCAAAGGTCACTTAGAGGAAAAATTAAAGTTAGAAAAGGACATGTGCTTGGCACAGACAAAGATGGCAGATTTTTAAGCTAATTGCCTACATTGAGTATGATCAATTAGAATCCTTGGCTTGTAGATATGCCCAGGCTATGGGCCACAGGTTGCTTTGAGTCCAGGTGTGGAGGATATTAACCACCCCTGCATAGGAGCTTATGGCATGACACCCTATGGACTCCTCCTCAGATAAGGAAAAAGAAGAAGAATCAGAAAAGGACTAGGTGTAACAAAATAGAGAAATGTAGGCTGGGGATTTAAAAATCATAGTTTGTCCTGTAATTCCCCAATTTAAACCTTTTAACAGCTTTAAAATGAAAATCATTAATCCAATTACCAAATTTAAGTAAGTTAAAAAAAAGTCTTTAAAAAGCATGAAAAGATATTTTCTAAGTTAGGATAATTATAAATTATATCGCAGAACCTGGCAGTCAGTATGCTTTTAGGTTTATTAACAATTTTAAAATTTTATATTAAAAAATGATTTAGCCTCTTGTAGAAAAAGGAAGAAAGATAAATGTTTCTTGCATAAACTATAATTGTTCTAATCTTATTTAGATTGGGTGTAATCTCCCTAGATTTATTGGATTCAAATAAAATAAATTAGCATTATATTATTAAATATTTAAAATAATAAAAATTGTAAGTTCATGTTTAATAAAATTTAGATGTGTCCTAAAGTGAAAAAAACTAATTTTCACAGAACAAAATATGAAATGTAAGACAAAACTTAAATGGATAAAAGTAAATTGCATTGGTTGCTAATCGTAATTTAATAAGTATATTTTAAAGTAAAAGTAACTTAAGGTTATAAAAAGTTTGCAAAAGCATTTTCTAAACTGAAATATTTAAATGGCTAATTCCAGGAAGTCATTATTAAATAAAAACCTAAATTGATAATAGTTACAAAAAGTAACTTCATAACTGGAAAACCAGTCAAAGGCCACCTCAATTTGAATATTAAGGTGGTTGTAGGGGAAAAAAAATCTTAATTCCATTGGGAATCTTAGGTTTCCATAAAATAATAAAAAAGTATTTTTTTCCTATACTGCTAAAATAAAATACCTATTAATTAACATAATCATGGTAAAGTTGTAAAGGTAAAAACTAAAGCGCTAAAAATAGTTTAGTTCATTTAATCTGTTATAAATTGCACTAAAAGTATTTAAAAAGTACATAAAAATTAAAAAAGACAGACTTTAGTATTTTCAAACTCTCTTGTGCATTCAAACCAGGCCTCTAGTATCCTGCATAGTGACTTTCCATTTCAGTTCTTGCCTAGGTCAGTCACTATATCCCTTAAAGCAATGAAGGTATGTACCACATCTCTGGATATGTTCCTGAAGTTAATGGAAAGTACAATGCTGTTTTGGACTCACGAAGCAAACAGTAATGGCTTGATATGGCCAGATGTATAATGGACATTACCCCAGGACTGGCTCTGTTTCACAGAGTCAAGAGGTCCTATGCACCAGGCCATTAAAATACTGGCACCTCTTTCCAAGATCAACAGTGCTGCAGCATGCTGGCTGTGTAAAAGACATACCAAATGGAGCAATAATTACCAAAATAATGTAAGTAGAGCTTAAACAAGCACAATTGGCATTATGGCTTGCTCCCATGGAGAGACACTATGTATATTCTTGCAAACTTAAAGCTTAAATCTATTAACTGCAGCTCAAAGAGGACCTTTTTGCATTAATTTGTGCATTAATTAGTATTAAGTGCTGTACCTGTATATCTGATACAGTAATATCTCTTCTATTCTAAACCATATGCAGTAGGATAGTAAACATGTTAAAATCCTGGCAAACTTAATTCATTTTCTAAGAAGTTAATAAATGTGCCTATAAAATAAAAGAATAGCTCTCTTATGTATACTGTATTTTGCTTTTAATATGTTTGTCTTGTTGTTGCCTATATTGTGTTTGTGAGTTTATGTCTAGGGCAATGCCTCTCCTCATCTTCTCCCTGCTGTCCTAGACATAACCACCACTGTGGGAACTGGGGGTGGCAGTTTATACCAATTCCAGTAAGGTTTTTACCCTTTAGTAGGACAAAGTCTCTTCAAAATTCTAAGTTTTTTTCTTCCAGAGTCAATGCCTTCTAGAACAAGGTATTAGTCATGTGGGAAGTTCATCCAGTTCCAATTACATTGCTGGACCCAACTTCCCTCAACCTCAGTAGAATAGCCAGAGAGTTCCACACCTCATCGGGCAGGGACTACTGACCCTAACCAGCAGGAAACAGCTACCAAAGAATGACCATCACCCTTCAGCTTCCCCTTGAAAATAAGAGTGTAAAATCTCTGTGGGGAAAGTTGAGGCAAGTTACTATAAAAAAAAATAAAAAAAATAAACTGGAAAAGCAGCTGGTCAAAATAAAGCCTGCCAAAATCTCTGGTCACAAGGTCCAGTTTAAAAGTCCCAGTATAAAAAATTTAAAAAGATAAAAAACCCTGAATAACTCCAAACAAAAATGCTTCCTTATTGGTCCCATAAAAGCTGACAAGCAAAGGTAAAATGGCAACCAATCAGGACAGCAAATAGCTTGGACATTGTGTGTGTGTATGTGAAGTCTTTTTATGCCTAAACTAGTTTTTGATGTCACTGTAAAAAACTCAGAAAATTTAATAGCAGAAAATGTATGGTATTAAAAGCCTCCTCATAGTACTTCCCTACCTAGTATTTTATTATCTACTAATGGAAATATTGCTTGTATACTGTTAGACCAGCATGGTCTGTCCTTTTTGTTCCTTGGACCATAATTCTTGCAAATTAGACAGTATAAAACACCTTGTTGGCATGGCAAAATACAACCCATCAACAAGTTTAGAATAAGTCGTTCTCAATGAA
This sequence comes from Cabassous unicinctus, assembly GCA_029593785.1. Lineage (NCBI taxonomy): Eukaryota > Metazoa > Chordata > Mammalia > Cingulata > Chlamyphoridae > Cabassous > Cabassous unicinctus. The sequence goes on from JAQZBX010061599.1 coordinate 10,440, forward strand.
TAATGTTCAATGCTGTGTATATATTACTGATCACTCTCATAATTTCTCACAAGTTTTAAATCATATGCAAGAGCACAAAAGTCATTTTGTTAAGTTAGCTATTGCTTCCCTATCTAACTGCTTTAACTCTCTCTCTTGGCTTTGGCAACATGTCTCTGTAGGTTTACTAGCTTTTAGTAAAGTACTCTTTGTATTCTGGTGTAAAATGTTTATGTATTGTACATCCTATGGGCAATGCAAGCTGCTGCATGGAGGTGGATTGTGGTGGCCCAGTGGGTACCCTTGCTCTGGCTTCCCTTAAGGGAAACTCAGCCTGTAGCACACAGCCACATGCATGCCCAAGGACACAGTTAAAATGTAACAAACCTCCCCACAGGGAAACAATGTACAAATGGTATCATAGATTGTACTTTTCTCCAGGATGTATAGTTCCTACCTATAATAACATCATCAGATCCCATTTATGTGCTTCATATGACCCTAACAATACTCTGTTATGAAATGTCTGCTTCCATACAGTATATGCAAAACATCAAGTGCAGCCAAAACATGTTTGTGAAAGAACAAAGTTGAAGAAATTGCAATGATGATTTCAAGACTTACTACAAAGTTACAGTAATAAAGGTAGTGTAATATTTTTTAAAGATAGATAAATAAATCAATGCAATAGAATTAGTCTAAACATGTTCATATGCATATTCAACTGATTATCAACCAAGAAGCCAAAGTAATTTAATTGTATCCAGAATACATATAAATATCACTACAAGACAATAACAAAATGACAACCAAATAAAAATAGACAAAAGATTTGAACCAATACTTCACAGAAAAAAAATATGAATGGACAGTAAATACATGAAATAAAGCCCTGTCATATTATGTCATCAGAGAAATGATATTAGAGTAACAATGAAATACCAGCTCTGTGCACTAGTTTACATAAAATTTAAAACAATATTACCAAATATTGACTACCATTTGCAGCTTCTGGAACAATCAAACGTTGTTGGCTGTAGAGGGAAACAGTATAGCCACTTCAAGAACAATTTGACAGTTTCTAATAAACTTACCATATTTCTAACATATATCTCAGGAATCTCCTCCTCAATTCTTACCCAAGAGGAATGAAGGCATATGTGCAGAAAATTACTTGTACACTAATGTTCATGATAACTTTATTCATAATAATCTGAACTTGAAATATTCAAACTGCCTATAAACAGAAAAATATAAACAAATTGTGGTATATTTATAAAGTCAATACTACACAACAACAAAATGGCATCAACTACTGATGCATCCAACAGCATGGAAGAAATTCAATAGCATTAAGTCAAGCAAAATAAATCAGACAAAACATACTGTATTATTTTATTTATATCATGTGCTATCATAGGAAAAATTAAACTCTGGTGATAGAAATCATATCAATTGTGGCCTGGGTTATGATGTGGGGGGTTAACTGTAAAGATACATCATGGAACATTCTGGGGTGATGGAGATGCTCTTTTATTTTTTTTAATAACAATTTTTTAAAAGATACATAGATTACATAAATGTTACACAAATATTATAGGGATTCCCATATGCCCCACCTCCCACACCTCCCACAACCTCCCACATAAACATCCTTCATTAGTGTGGCATATCACATGCAATGGATATACACATCCTGGGGCTTTGCCACTAAGCATGGACCATAGTTCACATTGTAGACCACACTCTCTTCCACACAGTTCTGCATGTTATATGATGATATAAAATGGCTTATATTTGTCGTCGCATTATCACTCAGGACAATTTCCCAGTCCCAAAAAAGCCCCTGTGTTACAGTTGCTTTTCCCACTCCCTGCCTCCAAAGCGTCCAGTGGCCACTGGTTCCACATTGAGAAGCTCTCTTAATTGGGCATTACTAAAAGAGTTGTTTTCATTTGTCAAATCTCATTCATGCAAACTTATAATCTATGAAATTTATTGTATGTAAATTTTACCTTAATAAAGTTTTTTAAAGAAACTATTCTAACCTGTTATTTACTATTTTAATGTTTTCTGAAGCTTCTTCCAAATTTCTATGTAATGCACATAAACCAAGTTTTAAAGTTTATATTACATTAAATATATATTTTTATATTTTACTTAATAAATTTCTCTGATGTGGCTTTAATATGTTTCCAGTATATTGCCTACTGAATAATACTCTCATGAAGATTTTTATTACATATTTTAATAACTTGTATTACTTCTATAGATATGAATTCAGAAGTGGATTATCTGCCCAATGAATATATATTTATATATATACACATATATATATAATGTATAAATATATATGTCTTTCAAACTGTTTTGAGGCCTCAGGACAGAGGTTTAAAATAATTATTTTCCTCTGTTCATGGCATATCATCATAATGGGCATGGCAAAATGCATCTCTTTTTAAATTTATTTCTTGTTCCCTTTTATCTTTAATCCTTTATCCATCCCTCCTGCCACTGCCAAGTAAAAAACCTGATATATTTAATGTGAATCTGCTTATTTTCTTGAGTGCTTACAAAATGTATGTTTCTGTTTCATGTATATACTTTTATACTTTATATAAATGACCTTGTGCCATCCATATAGCTCAACTTGTATCTTTCAATTTAAGATCTATAGTGGACAATTTTATGACACACCAGAAAGGAAATTTTGCTACAAAGAGGACTTAAGCACCACAGAAAAAACTGTCTCAGGGAAAATTTCTTTCTATATCATGCTATTAGCCATCATATGCATTATATATATATATATATATATATGAAAGCTTCAGTGTTTCAAAAAATTGTGTTTATCTGGAAATTTGAAGATATATTCTCACCTTACCAAAGAATTTTGATTAAAAAAATTGTCGAGTTTTTCCCAGTAGTTACTTTCTACTTTTTTTCTCTCTCTACAAAACAAGAGAAAAGAAAAGAATAAAATAATAATTTTATTGCATGAGCCTGTTCTTTGGAGGAAGCATCTTCCTTTTAACCTCTACTTCACCACAATTCCTTACATAATGACCATGATAACTGTACTAATTGAGACAAAAAGGAAGAAAAATCTGTTTTACACTAGAATCGTTACATAACTAGATAAATAGAGTTTGTACTATCTGACTGATAAATATTTGGGTCCTAGCTCTTTAAAAGTCTCTTTTAACAAAGCCAATCCCTGATTACAAATGAGCTATTTTAGGAGATACATTGACTCACTGTGTCCTTCCTATGCCATGGAGTTCAATTCACTTAAATAATCTAGACCTGGACTGTCACAAAAAGGCCCCAAAGGGTGCCTGACTCAATTCCCAGAGGATCACTTGTTAAAGAACTAATTACTGGTGGCACCTCTCCAAGAATGTAAAAGGCAATGTGAGGATTCCAGAGTCTCTGTGTTTCAGAGATAGGGTCTCAAAGGTTTATAAAGTTCCATCAACTCTCACTGCCTTGAGTATGTAGAGACTCATTAAGAACTAGAAGCAAGTCCTCCATTAGAAGTGGGTAGAAAATGTTTATCTTGTGTTTGTACAATGGGCATTAAGAAATCCAAAACCTGCAGTTTAAAATGAGCCACTTAATTTCTTTTTGGAAGGTCCTAGGTGTTAAACTTAATCAAATAACACAATGTTTAAGTTAAGTTTGTTTCCAAGATTTATAGCTATTTGGGGGAATATAGGGTGTCAATTATGACCCAGCCATGTATGTTTTGAAGTTAGAATTGGCATCATTATGTCTCGTGTACTTAAATCAATTATATCACTAATGAAACAATGGATTTTCGCAATGGAAACTGTATGTATCATAGTATTTTTACAATGTTAGCTAAAATAAAATTGCATGTTTCACAGCATAACCTGTGAAATTAAACTGCCTATGCAATAATTCATACTCCAAATTGTGCCAATTTTTTTTTAAGATTATAACTGTAGATCATAAATTCCCTCAGAAAAATCATCATTTATGTCATGTACTCAAATGCATATAGATGCATAAAATGAAAACATTGCAATAATGGAATATGTTTAAGTAGGCCCTCTATTTCTCATCAAAATAAATCCTAAGGCATGTTAGTTGTGATAAAAAAAGAATCTGCATTAGAGGAGAGAGATCTGATAAGGAGGAGCACGTCATTAAGAAGCTACATAAACCTAAATTTCTGGTTTGATGGGGTAGAATTTTATAATATTCTCAAGAGGAATAAAACTAAGAAGAAAATATTTATTTCCTGGGTTGCCCTTAGAATTATTGGCATAAATTGGAATGCTCAAAACTAATTTTACATTCTTGTTATTCTCCCTTGTCATTTGATAATGAAAGTAAACTCTAAATACATGGGCAATATTTGCAAAATACAAGTTTTTTTTAAGATGTCATTATTGCTTCCTAGCTTTACAGTACTGGTACTAATTTAAAGGGAATTCACCAATATTTCTACTCTCCCACTTACTCATAAGTCTGCATAAGAGGGAAATTGCCTAGAGTAGGGTCAAGATTGGTATCCTTAAATTTACAAATTTAATTTGTTAGCTCCTTTCACGCTAATTTCATTTCCAGTTTCTTATCACATGAGGCCACTATTACAAATGGTGGGCAAATTTATTTCATGTAAGATGTCACCTCTCACATAAAGTGTAGTAGTCCCAGGGGAATCATATAAGCAAAGACATAGAAGATCAGCGATGAAAGTATACGTTCAGTGTGTGGCTGGTAGGGAAGCATGACTAGGAAAGTGATACGGATCTGATTATAGAATGTGTTGAAAATGAGACCAAAATATAATTCAATTATTCTAAAGAATGACTCAGGTTATATATTTTACCTAATCAAAAAGCTTTAATTTACTGCTATTTGCCTATCCGCCCATCTAAGAGAATAGAGACATGTAGACTAAAAAGGATGCTATTACAATAATCACTGGTATTGTTCATGAAGTCTTGACATAAGGAAGTACAAGAGGGGAATACATTGAATGGGAAACAGTAGAACCTTGAAAAGAGAATTTATTAAAATTGACAAATAATTCAATGTAGAGCTTTGAAAGAGAAAATTAGGTAATGAATATGATGGTTGTGATTTAAAATGATGTTTCAAAGTGTTATTATTGCATTTTCAAGTGAAGTTAGCAAGCAAGTAGCATACTAGATTTCAGGAGAAAGAGTGGGTCCAGTACAATTTGGAAACATTCATATTGGTTAATAGCTGCAATTTGCTATGTTTGTCATGGGAAGGAAAGGAGAGAATCAAGGTTGAAGACAGATATTTAGAAATTGCAAATTTAGAAAGGCAAAAGGCCCCAGGATGTGTATATCCATTGCAGGTGATGTGCCACACTGATGAAGGATGGTGTTGTGGGATGTTGTGGGAGGTGTGGGAGGTGGGGAACATGGGAATCCCTGTAATTTCTGAGTAATATTTATGTAATCTAAGCACCTTTAAAAAAAATATATATATATAACATTTATATAAGCAAATGTACATATATGCATATGTATTTATATATCATTTTACAAATATTGGTATGTATTGTGGAAAATTTGATTTTTACCCACAATAAAAAAAAAAAAGAGAAGTAATACCCAGTGTTTTGGGACTAAAAGGCATACTAGAATTTCATAAACACAGGACAGGTCCTCAGTGGAAAGAGCTGCAAATTTGTTAAGCAACGTATTATGAATTTTTTTTTACAAATATAGAAAAAGCTGCAAAAGAGTTGAAATAAATGTATCATCTAGGATGATTTTTCTCAAGTATCCACATACACGCCACACCATTGTGTTCTACACTCAAATATTAGCTTGCTTAAATGATTACTTAAATGTCTTATCAGCACCTAAAGCTTAGCATGTTCAAAATCTCATTTTGATCAAACTCACCTGTTAGTTTCCTGTCTGCTAAAACAATTACCATAAAATGGATTGGCTTGAAAAATGGGAATGATTGGCTAACAGTGTTGCAGTTAGAAAAAGACCAAAATTGAGGTGCCCCAAAGACTGTGGCATTCTGGAGCTGGATGCCGGTGATCCTTGGTCCCTGGTTTTTCTGTCATATGACAATACACATGGTGCTGTCTTCTACTTTCTTCTCTGGTTCCTTTGATTTCCAGCTTCATCTTCTCTAGCTTTCTCTTTCTATGTGTGAATTTCATTCTGTTTACAAAGGACCCTGGCAATCTGTATTAAAGCCCAATGTGATTCATTTGGGACACACCTTAATGGAAATAATTTCTTAAAGAGATCTTATTCACAGTGGGTCCACACACACCAGAATGGGGACCAAGAACATGTTCAAACTGGGGTACAAATTTAATCTGTCACACCAGCTTAAACCATTTCCTCTAATATTTAAAATTGTCATGAACATTCACCCGGCTGAAAAAGGCAAACATGAGTGGGTGATCCAACCTCCATTTACCATACATGTCTTACACATGTATGTATATATAATCCATTATATATATATCCATTATATATATGTCTTATATAATCCATTATATTAATTTTGTGGTATATGTCATTTTGTTTCTGTGCCAACTGTTTTTATAAATGTTCTTTCTCTCTATCTCCAGCTCCTTAACTTTGACCCAAGTGAACATTATCTTTCACAAGGAACC
>JAQZBX010061600.1:0-17069 GCA_029593785.1 Cabassous unicinctus
GGGGGGGGGGGTAGGCACAGAAAAGAGCATGTGACAAGAAGACCCCAGGGTAGGGGGCCCCCAGGCAGGGCGGGGCGGAGGGTGTTGCGCAGGGGAGCAGTTACACAGGGCTTCCGGGGTCCTGCAGGTGCCCTCCCACCCACTGAGTGGGTTAGCATTTGAAATGCATTTGAAAAGGCCTGGCAAAGAGTAGCCTGTCTAGAAATATTTGTGAAAAAATACAAAGTAAAATGAAAGATGCCCTGTGCATTCAGGGCAGAGGGGCTCCCTGGTATCAGTTAGCACCTGGTGCCTCCTTGCTGGACCCTTTAGCTGCACGGGACGGTGCCTGGTCTGGTTAGGAGCACAGCCCCGCCCAGCACCTGGCCTGTGGGTGCTGAACAGAGGGCAGTTGACTGGGCAGCAGGAGCCAGGCCAGAAGAGCCAGCCTGAGCCAGGTCTCGAGACCCGGGGCCACTTCTCCACGCCTACCTTGTCTGATGTCTCCTGCCCAAGACCTGCCGGCTCCCTGCGTTCTCACTGTGCAGGTGTAACCGCACTTCCCGAGGAGCCCACGGGCTCTGCATGCAGCCAGCAGCCACTGGAGAGCAGGATCCCGCCCTCGGGAGCTCGGAGCGGACCTTGAGGGGGAGAGGCTGGGCTGTGGGTGGCTGATGCTCAGATTCTTCACCACAGGGCCTGGCTGTCTGTGGACCCCTTGCCAGCCTTTCCCCCAGCTTTGTAATGGGGGAGGAGAGAGAGTCGGGGGAGAGCTGGGCGGGCACCCTTTCCAGCCCTGGTACCTGCCGAGCTTTGCTCCATACGGGATTGACATGGGCACCGTGTTTAGAACTGCCGTGACCAGTTTGGCTGGGATGGTCTTTGAATACGCATTACAGAGGACCGCGGAGGTGATGGGAAATGCACATTTTATTTCTGAGTGAATTCCTCTTCTGTGAGATAAGCCCAGAGCCCCATACAGGCTGCATGACCATTCCACTCGGGCTCTTCTCCATGGATCCCTGTGGCTCAAGATGACCCAGCATCACTGAATGTGGCATTTTGACCAGCTGCCACTTAAACTGTTCACGTCTCACGGAGGGAAGGGGAGGCCAAGATGTTTGCGGTAATAGCAATACTGGTCACCTGTGCCTTATGGTGCTGGCCTGCTAATTGCTGAATTAGAGAGTTGCCCGGAAGCATGTCCTGCATCCTGGGCAGCGCGTAATCCACGCTCTGGCTGTGAAGCCTGAGCCCCTGAGCCGCCGAGCCCAGCTGGGCTTCAGCAGGAGGCTGGAAAGAGGCCCCGGCTCCTCACACGGGACTTTTATTCTGGTCAGGACCACGGCCAGCTCCAGGACCCCTTGTTGGCACTGCCACCTCCGGAGGCAGAGCGCAGACCTCACAGCCGGGAACCCCGCATGGCGGAGGTCAGACGCGCCCTCACTACGGGGCAGTCACCTCACCCCTCCGCCCTGGCGACGAGTGAGGTGGGGCCACTTAGGAGAGGGGAAAAGCAAGGCTGGGAGGCGGCAGCCGCCGGGTCCCGGTTTAGCCGTGTGGGGTTGGAGGACGGATGCGTCATGGACTGGAGAGGAGGTGGGAGGAGAGGCGGGCGTGCTGCGTCCCAGCCTGGCCCCTCCCCAGGCCTCTCCAGCTCCCAGTTCTGCTTCCCTAAGTCTTAGAGTGAAACCACCTGGTGGACTGTTGGACATGCAGATTCTTGAACCTTCTCCCTTACTTAGCCACCATGCTGCTCCCGCTCCTCTCGACTGCGTTGTGACTTGAAAGTGCGCAGGGGACTGGCTGTTGCTAACCCCAGTTGGAAGATAGTGTCACCTCACAGGGACGGGGCGCGTTGGGGGGACCCTGGTGGAGAGAGGAGTCAGAGAAGGAATAGCCCCAGGGGGCGTGGGAGGTCAGGAGGCAGGAGGCCGTCATGGGCGTGGAGACGAGAGTGGGTCGTGCTCCCCGTCACGGGCACGGAGACTAGGGCGGGTCATCCTCCATGCAAGGCCTTGGTGAAGGCGCCACATGCCCAAGGCTGCACGGGGTTGTCCTGGTTTGCGTATTTTGTGGACCCTAGAAAATTATGTTCTTAAGCTAACCCATTCCTGTACATGTGAACCTCTTTTATGAGGGGCCATTTGGTTAAATTCAGTGAAGGGACCTTTTGATTAGATCCCGTTGATTAGATCACTTTGGTTATGGGCCTTTGGTTAGATTGCAGGGCCCAGGGTGGGTCTTAATCCTTTCACTAGAATCTTATAAAAATGGAGACACACAGAGAAAGAGAGCTGCTGCCATTTTACCCTGCCATGTGAGAGAAAACTCCAGGATTGCCTGCAGCTGCAGAAAGACAGAGACACCCCGAGAGGCTGGAGGCTGGAATCAGCAGAGCAGCCTGAAGTGGGGAGAAGGGAGAGCTGAGCTCAGGGAGAAAGTGAGCCTGGAGGGGAGGGAGGGAGGGAGCCCAGCAGAGACTGGCCTCCATCGTGCCTGGCCACAGGGCAGGACTCCAGGGTCTGCCAGCAGCCCACCCTGGTGAGAAGGCAGCTCTGCTGATGCCTTGATCTGCACGTGTTCACATTCTCGGAACTGTAAGCGTTCACCGTAATAAAGTCCCATTATAAAAGCCAGCCCACTTCTGGTGCTTCGCTCCCAGCAGCTTGAGCAAACCAAGACAGGCGTGTTGAGCCATCCAGCTGTGTCTGCTCCCAGGGACTCAGGGTCAGTTCTGGAGGGTCCTGGAGAGCCAGGCGTCCCTGGAGTTAGTTATTGGTCATTCTTCTCTGCTTCTCCCGAGAGCTACCTCCCTTGTGATCATAGAGAACCGGCTCCGGGTGGCAGTGTCTGGGCAGGGCCAGGCAAAGTCGTGGATTTATGCAGGACTCTGGTGCGTGCCCCAGCCCTCTGCGTGCTGTTTAAAGGAACATTTTATTGTGAAAATCTGTAAACCTAGCAAAAGCAGAGAGAACAGTTCGAGGCATGCACCCTCACCCCGCTCCACCGCGGCCAGCCTGGTGTCATCTGCAGCCCACCTTCCCCTCCCCTCGATACCCAGCCATCATGCCGTTCTCACCCCTAAAGACTCACAGAGCATCTGGTCAGCGCCCAGTGGCTCAGATGTCATAATTTTTAAAAATGGTTTATTTGAAATAGAATCCAAATGAGGGCCACACTTTGTGGTTGGGGTGATCCACCTCTGAGGAGTCCTCGCCTCTAGCTTCCCCTCCGTCTTTTTGCCTTCCCAGTTTGCGTGCTCATGAGGAAGCCAGGTTGTCTGCCCTGAAGAGTCTCCCCCGTTTCGCGGTTTGGATTTTGCAGGCTGTGCCCATGGTGTGGTTTAACGGCTCCTCTGTGCTCTGTGTTTCCTGTAAATGGGGAGTTGCGCCCAGATTTCTGTTTCTGCTGTGGTGGTGAAATCGTCTGTCGGGAGCACCTCCTGCCCCATCCCCTGAGCACCACAAGTTAAAAAGCAGAATAAGAGAGAGTGTTCAGCGCAATGGGCACGGACAAGCACCTACGCCATGAACAGTCAAATGAATGGCTCCGCTCTAGGGTTTTCAGGAGTCCAGAACTGGGAGCTGGCGTGAACCGCGGAGGGGCCAGGCAGAGGCTCGGGGCCAGGCGGGTGGGGGTAACCAAGAGGGGGCAGCGGGAAGCAGGGAGCCAGCGTCCACTCAGAGTACAAGGTGAAAGACTGTAAGTAAAAGGAGAGGAGTTGATGTATGTGTTTAAAATGTTAAGATCTGCCCCTTGCTATTACAGCTGTAGAATATTTTTAAATTTAATTTTAAATTATCAAGCAGAATACTTGCAGCAGCATTTATTTAGATAGCATTTTAGTGGCTTAAAATGTTTATTAAAAATTAAAACATATTTACAGAAATTTAAATTCTCAAGATGTAGCAAATGAATTGCCTGTAGAAGCACTAGTTTTTAAGCAACTTGAAAAGTCAGAAATCAGTCGCTCCCGAGTGCACAGCCCGGCATGGGGGATCTTAAAGAGCAGTTCACAGGGGACCGTGATGCTTATTCTCCCGAAAAAGAGCAGCAAGGTCAGGGCGTGCAGAAAGGAGCAGGTGGAATACTGCAAGGACTGGCAGGTGATTGGAATGTTATCATGAACCGTGCAGATGAAGACAGCGCGTTCAGAGGAGTGCGTTAGGGAGACGACAGAGCGGAGCCTTCAGAGAACGGGAGCGATGGCACTGCAAGTGCCGTCGGCCCCGGGGAGAGGGGCGGATGCAGTAGGCAGGAGGGAGGTAGCGGGGCGGATGAAGGCGAGCAGACGTGATTTACGCAGTGTCGCTCTCTCATGCCAAGTCTCGACTTGGCAAACTCTTCCCAGGCCAAGAGATGAGTGGCCGTGTCCTTGCCTGCTTTTTAATGTCACCATGAAAAGTCATTTTCCTGCCGTCTTGAAAAACAGTGCTTCTGACCCCAAGGTTGAACCAATAGCAGTTGATATAAAATATAGCGTTACAGTAGCTGGTTAGAACAGGATGAGATTCGCGGGCAGGTAGCGGGTGACAAATGGGGCACAGTCACCCCCTTCCACCCATTTCATCACGGAGACCTGGCAGGTGCAGCGCCGTGAGCCTTCCGCGGCTGGAAAGGGCGTGAGGAGGCTCTTACAGCAGCAGCCGCAGCGTCCTGGTCTGCCCAAGAGCAAGGTCCCTCTCAACGGGGCCAAACTGGGTGCTGCTTTTCAGAAAATCCTGCGATGCTTTGATGGGGGCAGAGGGCAGCGGGCTGCTCGGGGAGGTACCCGGCCACCATCTGCTTCTCTCCAGGGACAGACTCCTCAGTTCAGAGCCTTCTCCTTGTGCTTCAGGCTCCTGTGTGGACCTAAAGTAGTGTTGATTCTGCGTGCTCATGCTCTTTACTGCAAGTCTGCCATCCGTACCCTTGCGTAGGAAGGCACTAGCGAAGCCTCCACACGGGGAGGGTGGGCACCGGCCCCTCACGGCTCACCCAGCAGGGCGCTGTCGGTGGTCATGGCTCAGGGCAGAGACCTGGGTTCTAATCCCACCGTTGCCACTGGCCACTGTGTGGCTCTGGGCAGGCGGCTCAGCCTCTCTGCCCTCTGCTCCCTCATCTGGAATGAAAGGACCTCCCTCATAGGATCCATGCTCAGGTTCCGGAAGGGGTCTCATTGAGCACCGACTATGTGCCAGGCGGTACTCCAGATGCTGGAATTACAGCTTTGGGCAGAGCCGCTGCTTTCCTGACTCTCTTAGTCTAGACGTGCGAGCTCTTAGCGCTTACAAAGTGTCCCCAAAGGCCTGGGGAGGGACCCTGGTGCGAAGGCTGGCAGCTCTGCTGCCCAGGAGGGGCTCTTCCTTGGGTTTTCCATCCCGCACTCCCCACCTCTTTCAGCGAGGTCCTGGCCACCTCTCCTTGGAGAAGGCCTCTCTCCGTCTGGAGCCCGTCCATCCTCCCCGCAGCCTTCCCAGTCTGACAAACCTTCCCTGGCCCCTGCACTCTTCCGGCATGCCCCCCACCCCCGCCCATCCGTAGCCACGTGCCCCGTCCTCCCTGTCCACCCACCCTGTGCACAGTGCCCTCCTTCTCTCTCCTTGACCGCCCTGCCTCGACCGTCTCTCTCCCAGAGCTCCTTCTGCAGCTGCCCCCAGGGACACTAATTCCACGGGGGCCATGCCTCCCACATTGCTGCGGGGACTCGCCAGCCTCACTGTGGCCTCCCCGTGGAAGAGGCCAGTCACGGTGCCGCACGTGCCCACAGCACCCAGCAGCGCGGCGAGGGCCGAGCGGGGCAGCCGTGGCTGCTCTGGGAAGCAGCTGGGCTCAACGTCCCGGCCGGCGGGCTGGGTAGTGGCCACCCTGCAGCCTGGGAGGCAGCTCAGGGCAGCAGAGCTTGGATTCCGGAGGCAGGTGCAGACCGAGCTCTGGCCTCCGCTGCCCACCAGCCAAGTGCCTGGGGGACGCCGCTGTCTCTGAGGTCAGAGTCCTTCCCTCCAAGACGCAGGCAGCAGTGGCCCTTCCTCCCCGGGACCTGCAAAGACCGAGCGAACAAATGTACGTGAGACACGCGGCGTGGTGCCGATAATAGCGCGGGGCTGAGGGACGTGTGATGAGCGGCTCGTGTATGTGGAGCGCGGCGCAGGCTTCGTAGATGTGTGCCGGGAGGAAGTGGGGGTTTCTCCTCACTGCTGTCTGCGCCGCGGGCCCCTTGACTCTCTTTTCTTTTATTTGGTAAGTTTCGTTGGAGTATAAAATAGTAAAGGAAAGTTCACGTCGCTGGCGCGCAGCTTGGCAGATTATCACAAAGTCAGTTCACGTGTGTAAGCAGCAGGAGCCCCTGCAGCTCAGCCCCTCACGGCCCCTCCCGAGGCAGCTGCTCCCCGCCCGGCACAGTGCGCACTGTCCCCTCCCCGCGAGGACGTCCCGCCTGCGTGTGTGGGCTGAGCCCGCGCGCTCTCATCGCACGATCCTGGCTGTGGAGTTGTCCCGCCGTCCGGGAAGAGCTGCCGCAGATAATGCTGCATGATTTTCTTCGCGTGGGCCTTTGATGAGCACGCGTGTGTGTGTCTGTTGCGAGTGTGAGCGTCCCAGGCCTCTGTAGATGGGGCCGAGCCTCTTTCTGTGGGGGGTGCCGCATCCGTCTCGCCAGCGGGCACGGGCGCCCTGGTTGCCCCCCAGTCTCACCAACACTTGGTGTGGTCTGCCTTTTCCATTTTAACCGTTCGGGCAGCGACTGAGGATTTTTCAGACCCGTGGCTGTCCTGACGCCGTGCTGTGCAGAGGTTCTCTGCAGGCACCTGTAGCGAATGTCGACAGCTGGGATTCGGAGTGACGTGGCCGTTGCTGCCGAGATAAGCCAGGGCCCCGGAGCTGTGAGCTTTGAGATGAGAGGCTGACGCGGCTAATAACACGTGGCAGAGTGTCGAGCCCTGTCGCTGGTGAAGCCAGGCCTGCATTCCCAGCAGATGGCCCCTGCTTCCCTTTCTCTCCCGTCCTTCTGGACACCTCTGAAGCCAGTGGTTTTGCCTTCTGCTCTCAGGAGCCCTCGTGGTTCAGGGCATCAGCTTATCGCCTCAGTGTTGGCTGATGGAGGAACCAAGGGCCAACACTTTTCATCGATTTCAGTAGAAATCAGAGCTGGGGGCACGTTACCCGGAGCCTCTCTCTCCCCCAGCTTGAGTCTGGTGGATGTGATTCACAGGGTGCACGTGCCTGGGTGGCCTTTTGCAGGAGCTGGGCTGAGCTTCTGCTGCCCGGGTGGGGGCGCCCCTTCCCAGCACCCCCTGCCGCCCTGCCGTCTTCCTGCCACACCTAGAGGGGAAGCCATCGCGTGCCGTCTTTCTGCTTATATTCACCTCTGGAGCCATTTAGGCAGAGACTAAAACGGATTTGATTTGATGAATCACAAAATTACACCTTTTATTCAAAAACTTCACCTAAAGAGCAATTCCCCTTGGGCTGAATCGGGCCCATACACGAGCTGCGGGCTCAGGCGAGCGGCAGCACCAAGTGCCTTATCATGTCAAGTTTATTTAAATCGCACGGAAGGCTCGTTTTTAGAAACACTCTGCACCCACCTTAAGGCATCATCAGCGTCGCTCCAGGAAACGTGCTACCATCCTGTTTTTAACAGGATTCGCACGGCTTGCAATTGCATGACAACTTGATTGCACTATGCCTTCCCTATGGGGACAGCCATAAAGATTGATTATACATTAAAAATGGTATTAAAGAAAAATACGGCACTGTGTCTCTTCCTCCCCGAAGCTGTGAGCCCGGTGCCACTCTCTTGTTCAGACGCAGCCCCGCGGGGGTGCGGCTTGGCGTCCCCTGCCCGTGGGGAGAGCACGCATTCCTCTGCCCCTCCTTCGGCAGATCGCACGTGGCCACGGACGGCACTTTGCCAGGGATGGCTTGAGCCTCGGCAATAAGGACATGCATCGGGACATCGCTGCCTTTTCACAGCCCGGATCTCTTCTAGAAATCACGTCTGCCAGGGACAGACGGGCTGGGCAGAAGCAGGCTCCGTTCTCTTGTGGCCTCCCAGTGTCCCAGCATGGTGGAGAAACTCTCAAACCTTTTATGACTCAGAAGAGAGATCATAAGTGAGCGGCTCTGAGGCTGGGGGCTCTTCCAGCCCCCCGAGCGGCGACCCTGTTATAATTACTGCCGGTATGTGGGTCATCCTTCACAAGGGGTGCCGATAAATAGCAGCACTCTTAGTGCAAAATGACCAGAGTCAGACCGTCAGCTAGAATGTTCTCCCAGCTGACCCACCACTGAGAATAAATGTAAAACAGGGACACCGTCATCCATCACGGATCTGAATAACATTCCCCCTTTAGGGAACCTTTGCATAAAAATGTGCCACCTGCAGCTTGGTCATCCAAGCTCTGCCCATGTTTCTCCTTGCTCCATGGCCTGCGTCCCCACAGCTGCTCACCCCTGGTGACTTGGCCCCCGGGAGAGGTGGGGTGGGCTGTCCCTGGCCACCAGCTGGGCGTCACGGACCAGGCGCAGCGGAGGTGCCTGGGAGTCGCAGGAGCCCGTCCTCCTCCTCGCGGCGGCCCTGACTCCTGCCTGGGTTTGGCACCTGGTGAGTGGAAATGCCACTGGAAATCGATTTTCTCTTTAACTGGGAGCCAACTTTTACCCGGATCTTTCCGAATGTAAGATCACCTTGGTGAACTGGTGAAAGCTTTAGTAGGCCTTCAGCCCTCCCTTTCTGGGTATTGGGCTCGCAGATGAGGCAGCACCTGACTGATGAGGCGGCGCCCTACTTCCATAAGGTGATACGGGCCCTGGCGAGGGCAGCAGGTCCAGCCTGAGGCGACGGGAGCATCCTTGTGTCCTGCCACCTCCTAGGTCTGCTTTCTAAGATGGGGGCAGAAAATGTCTCCTGCAAAGGGCCAAACAGCACGTCGTTTCGGCCTTGCGGGTCCTGTGGACCTGTCGCAACTACTCAGCTATTACAGGGCTGTCAATAGGCGGGCGTGGCCCCTTCCAATAGACCTGCAGTCGGTCCTCGTTATTTGCAGATTTGTACGTGCGAATTCGCCTGCATTCTGACGTTTATTGGTAAGCCCCAATCCATGCTCACAGCTTTCACAGTCATTTGTGGACATGCATGGAGTGGCGAAAACTCTGAGGCACCCGGTACGCACGTTCCCAGCTGAGGGCGAGCCACACGGCGCTCTGTCGTCTTGCTTCAGCTCTCACCGTATGCAGTGTCCTTTTCGTGGTAGGTCTAGTGACATGTTTTAGCATTTTGTGCTTTCTTTGGTGACTTTGCTGTGTTCGGTGTCCCCCAAGGGTAGTGCTGAAGTGCTGTCCAGCGTTCCCAAGAGCAGAAAGGCTGTGACGCGCTCTACAGAGAAAACACGCATGCTAGGCCAGCTTTGTGCAGGCAGGAGTTATATACTGTTAGCCATAAGTTCAAAGTTAATAAGCCAGCATCTGTTAGACAGGGTGTCTTTATGCAGAAGCACGCATAAAACAAGGTTATGTATTGATTGGTAGAAGAAATGCTGTTTCCAGAGCCTGCAGGAACCTCACCCTGTATTTCCCCTGGGAGCCGTGGTTTGGTTTTCGCCAATTCAGTATTCCCGGCGACTTTATGAAACAGGACTACTGTGAATAATAAGAATCCACTGTATTTACAGAAACAGGAGTGGCTGAATTTGACTCGTGGGCTGCACGCAGTTTGTCAACCCTTGGTCTAAGGGACAGTTAGCTCTGTATGACATTGACTCAGGCCACACTGGATCATGCAGAAGCAAATTTACTTCCAGGGTTGCCTTCAAGTGGGAAGTAAATTTTACGTACTCTGGGACCTTGATCTGTTTGCCATCCATTTCTGTTATATGTTAATTGAGTTTCTTAATGTGATGGCTGTTATTCTGATAGCTTAGAGGAATGAGAAGAGATAAAATTCTTGAGCAAAACTGCTGCTCTTTTACAGTCTTATTCCAAATCACATCTCTGGTTTAACAGAATCGTCGCGCTTTTTGGATACTCTCGGATTTCCAGTGCAGAGGGAACCATTGCCTCCCTCTTTATCGTCTGCAACCGCCTCGGATGGGTAGCTCTGCAGGAGGCCAGGAAGGCTTGCTGACAGCATTTACGCCCATCTACCTGTGCTTTAATCACGCAAAGACAAACTCAGGCCATTCCCTTCTGGCGGAGCACCACTAATTCTAGTTCTGCGATGACTGGGTAGCACTGGGTTTTAGAAATTAGACCTCCGAGAGCCATTAGCGGGGTGTGCGCCGCTGCTAAATGAATGGCTGTATTATTATAAAGGTAATTCAGAGCAAATCTCAAGCTGTGGCAGTGAAATTGCTCTTCGAGTAGAGGCTGCAGTTTGTGCTGAGATTGCTGGTTGGAATGAGAATGGTTATGTTTTCAAGTTGGAAGTTCCGTGGTCTCATTTTCCTTATTTTCATTAAATTCTGAACACATTTTACCAATGTGATGATAGCAGACATGGGCAAACTGTGATTATTGGTTAATAATGAAATGGTATCTGTTCCACCCAACACAGCTTGTGGGGGGTTTTGGTCTAAGACGACACATTCTCATCCATGTCTGGGAAAAGAGGGGTACCCAACAGTCCAACCAGGAGTCCTCTCCCTGGGGGGCTGGTCCCCCACCGCAGCTTCCTTTGGGAACCCCCCGCGGGCTGTGGCTTGCTCCCGCAGCCCCGTTTCCAGCCTCACTGCCCACATTCGATGTGACCAGTTCCTAAGGAGAGGCCAGTTTCAGGCTGAGCCTAGATGCCTGGACTTGTTCCACGTCCTCCCCTCTGGTTTTTACGCTAAAGGGAAGGAGAAGAGAGTTTGCCTCCTCCGTGTGTCTCCATCTGCGCTGGTCTGAAACCGGCAGGACCGCGCCCGTGTCCACTCGCCGTCCCGGGGCAGCGCGCACAGCCTGGCAGGGGCTCGGGGAATATGCGCCACGTGGTTTAAGGGAAGCCACTTGGGCACGGAGATCAGGACGCTGAGAAAATGCTTCCAGCAGCGTGGTGAGCAACTGTCCTCGCCCACTTCCCTCCCCAAATGTCCAGGCGGCAGAAGCAAGCATGAGCCATCGCCAGCATTTTCCAAGCGGATCCTACGTCTCCAGCCTGCTGACGTCCACTAACTCCTTGAGCCCTCATGCCCACCGCAGGGGCAGAGACCGCGGTCGTGCCCGTTTTACAGGTGCAGGAGCAGAGGCACCGAGAGGGTGAGCTTAGGAGCTGGGCGCGAGGCTCAGGGCTGCCTCCGTAAGGGAACAAGAGAAATTCATGTTGACCGGCGGCCCAGCTGGGCCCAGCCTCTCAAAGCCCTCACCGATGAGTCACCGCCGTGCGAAGTGCCTTTAAAGACTAACCCTTTTCTCCCTGGTGGGGCCGACCCGTGGGAAGCTCAACAGGGAAACAGAAGCCTCGACTGCTCCTCGGAAAACTGCCGTTGTCCCCGTGGGTGTTTCCCATGGGGAGAGGCGCTTCGACCGGCCCTGGAGGACCCGCCCTGCTTCTCAGCTTAGATCTTTCTTCCCACCCGCCCCGAGAACCAGGAGGCCGTGGAGCCTGCTTCCGGAATGCTCTGCTTGCCACAGCAGAGCTGATGGGCCGATGCCAGCCCCAGCCACCCACGCAGCTCTGAGTGTCGAGGAGCCTTGGCTGCAGGCACTTCACAACGGAGCACCGCGTGTCAGAGACGTGGGACCTTAGGTCCAGCAAGTACCCAGAGTCAGTTTCCCCAACAGCGGCTCACCTTCTGCCGTTAGGTTTTAGGCCACCCAGTTCCCAGCCACATTCACAGAGAAGGCAAGGAACATGGCGTTCGCAGGGTCCAGCCCTAGCCCTGACCACCAGAGGCCACACGCCACAGGAACCAGTACAGCACCGTCACCCAGGCCGGTGCTCCTTCCTCGCAAGGCCGTGGGCCATTGGACCAGTATACACCCTCGTCACCTGGGCAGCTGGACCAGTATACACTCTCGTCACCATAGGGAGCTGGACCAGTATATACCCTCGTCACCCGGGCAACTGGACCAGTATATACCCTCGTCACCCGGGCAACTGGACCAGTATACACCCTCGTCACCTGGGCAGCTGGACCAGTATACACCCTCGTTACCATAGACAGCTGGACCAGTATACACCCTCGTACACGGGCAGCTGGACCAGTATATACCCTTGTCACCCGGGCAGCTGGACCAGTATACACCCTTGTTACCATAGACAGCTGGACCAGTATATACCCTCGTCACCCGGGCAGCTGGACCAGTATACACCCTCGTCACACAGGCAGGGGCTCCTTCCCGGGGGGAGCTGCTGCTGTTATCAACAGTTTTAAAAGAGCATCTGTCTTTCTTTAGAGTATAATGTTTGGGAAGCAACTCTATATTGACTCAGGCATTTAAAAAGTGTGCAAGTGCACATCACAGTTCTGGAAGGTTCCATAACGTGTCCAGATGTCAGCATATCCCAGCACCTGAGAGCGATGGCCCAGGCTGCCTGGGCCCAAGCCCTGGGCTCTCCACTGACTAGCAAGGGAAATGTCCTCGTTTGGCAGTGAGGGCGGCTGCCACGCCCACCCACGAGGGTTGTGGTGAGCGTCGGGCAGGTTGATAGATGGGAGCCGGAGGGACAGCATCTGGCATGCCCCAACACTCCTACGCGTGAGCTGTCACCAGGCCCCGGGGGAGCTTGGGATTCCGACCTGGAGGGCAGCCCCCACGTTCTCATCTCATTGGAGAAGCTGCCCGGCTCAGACCCTCTGCATATCTGTCCTGACCCTGCCACTGTGCAAGACGCACGGCCCCCAGCCCCTGCAATCCCGCCCACCCCGCATGGGAAGGGGCACCTGTGATGCCTCTTGACACCCCGATGGGCACATGACCAGGGAGGCGACGCGGTTTTGTAATATTGGAGGTGGGACCACTGGTTATATCCCCCACTCCAGGTGCCCACCTGGGACAAACCCTGGAAGCGTGTGAGCCTTTCAAGAGTGAGACTTGCCACCAGGTGTCCAGGGTGAGTCCACTGAGCTGTAGAGCAGGAGTTGCAGCTCCACCAAGATTCCGGGCTCAGCTGGCATATGGACAGCCCAAAGACTTGGCGGGGCACATGGGAATCCCTACAATTTTTGTGTAACATTTATGTAATCTAAGTATCTTTTTAAAAAATAAAAAAAATTATTTAAAAAAAATAAAGACATTTATTAGTAAAAAAAAGTAATATGAGAAAATAAATGTTAATTAAAATTTAAAACACAATGTTTATATTCAGATTATACATTAAAATATATATGTTTTATATTCTAGAGAAAATTGGATTTCTTTGAATAAAATCTCATGCATTTTCTGTAAAAAAAAAAAAGTGAGACTTGGCTTTGCTTCTGGACATAACGTCACTGGCCACGCCCACCCAAGACCCTGAGCGCGTGCAGGCTTGCAAAGGCATATTTATTTCCGTGGGCATCACCGTAAGCGTGGGGCGTCCAGTGTCGATTCTGTTCCCGTCGTCCGGCTCTGGCCACTGTACGTCAGCCACACCTGCCAGTTGGAATCAAGCCAGGGACGGTGCTAAGTATAATAAAGAATCCATCCTGGCTGCTCCACCTTCCTCAGGAGTGGTTCTTTGATTTATTATTTTAATTAAGGGCTTTTAAGCTTTAATTTAAACAGCTAAATAAGCCGTCTTTATGTGCGCAACGTGGTCAAGGGAATTATCGTGACCAGACTCGGGCTTTCGTCGGACGTGAGGCAGTCGAGGACCCCAGTCGCGGAATCCGAACCTGCCCCGGCAGGTTCTCGCTGCTGGGAGGGTGTGGCCGGGTCCCTGGCAGGCCGAGGGGCAGCCTGTCAGCCTGTGAAGGGCAGGTGGGAACGTGGAGGAGCCCAAGCTCGGCATTTCTCAGTGGCGGCTGTTTTCACTCGCTGTCTCCTTTTGCTAGCTCAGAAAAGCAATGGAGAGAGTCGTTTTCCAAAGACGGGCACTGGCTGGTAGGAGCTAGCCTTGGTTCTGCTCCTTGAACGCCTTGTGTTCCGTCCTGCCTGACCTGCTGGGATGTTTGCTGTTACTTTAGGAGGCATCTGCCCCTTACTGTTCTCTCTGGGGTCAGCATATTAACCCTTGCCGGGCTTGCTTGCAGGCGGTCGGTACTGCTCTAGAGGCCCACCGGGCTGCCCTGCCCACGTCCACAGGCCACGTTTCTACTGCGGAAATAGCCCCGGTTCAGAGCCAGCCTTACACAGCCCGGAGCTCCCACTGTGGGTCTCGTCTTGCCCCACGGTGGGCCCCAAGGCGCCCTGTGTCCACCGTTTGGCTCCTGTGAAGCTGAAGCTTGGGCAGCCTATGCCTTTTAGGGTGACGTGGGAAATGGCAGGGCCTGAGCCCCCACGGCTTGTCCTTTCCATGGCCCTCCACCTACCCCAAAGCGAGGCTGGCCCCTCTCCTCCTCACCCCTCTCCTGGCATGCTAGTCACCTGGCCTGTGGGACTACGATGCTTCACCCCCAGGGCAGAGTAAAATCTGGGTGGGCTCACTGTACCCCTGTGGCTGTGCGGGGCGGCCTCCTCGGGCTGCAGGCGCACTGCGCTGCCCGGCTGGGTCCAGCGCTGCAGGGAGCCCCCTTGGAGGAACCCTGAGCTGGAACCAGGGAGCGGCCGGTCAGGCTGGGTCTGAGCCCCCGCCCCCAGAAGGGCAGAGCCTCCTGCCGAGCGCCGCTTGGGACCGCGCAGCCCCCCGTTCCTCCACGGCTGCCCACTGGCCCCATGGCACTCGTGTTTCCCACAGGATGGCCGCCCCTGCGGGGGTCCTCGACCCCGTAACTGACACGTGACCCTCGGGAGCCCAGAGGCAGCTCTGGGCATTTCGACGCCCCGGTGGCTCATAGCTCGCCGCTGCACCCCCTCCTCGCGGGCCCCTCACGTGTCCGTTTTGGTTTTTACGCAGCTTAGTATGAACGCGCAGTCACGGTATTCGGACGAGTCTCGCTGCAGATGCTGAGGAGCCCCGCTTTGCGTCCTTCCTACTGCTCCCCCATCTCCACATCCCTGGGCGGCCTTTTGCCTGGCCCGTGGCGGCCCTGGCCGTGAGCCCCTCGCAGCCTCTGCCTCCACGTCCTCGACACCTGCCCTCGGCATCCCTCCTGAGCCTGGCTTTCCAGTGCATGCGGTCCCTGCCCTAAAGCAGGCCGGTCCATCTCTAGAGCCGCACGGCGGCCACACCTGCCCTGACCCTTATTCCAGACAGGGCCACTTTCTGAGGTTCTGGGGATGTGAATTTGGAGGCCACTCTTGATCCACTGCACTCGACACGAGGCAGTGCCTGGTGTGAGCGTCGCCGCAGCAACTCGGGCGGGTGCCGGCGTCCGGGAACCTCGGAGCTGGGAACTCCGTGCAGCCTCTCCAGGGGCTCTGGAATCCCTGGGGGGCCTGGGGGCGGCGGGAGTTCAAATCCGTCTGGACTTGACGCTGAGCTCTGCAGGATAGTCCGATTTGGTGTGCGTGGTCATGAGGCTAGAAATGTGGAAGCTGCTGGCATACAGTAGGCGCTCAGAGCCGCTCTGGTGGTTGTTTCCTCCCTCGCCTGGGCAGGCATGGGTGCCGCTGGGTGGGGAAGCTGAGTGGTGAGCAGCCATCGCCCTGTGCGGCTCCGGAGGCATTTCCTGCATTCACCGGGCACCGAGCCGTCCTGCCCACACGGCTGGGCCCCCGCAGAGCCCCAGCCCCTGGTGGCCACAGGTAGATTACCTGAGCGAGTAGTGTGGCACCCCCAGGCAGTTCATAAGCACCCGGCACCCGCAACCTGGTGGCTGGGTGCTGCCGACCCCTCGCCAAAGGGCTGGCTCGCCCCCGAAGGCAGACCACGCCAAGGCTCGTGACAGACGGAGAGGCGCCGGCGCCCTGGCAGAGGGGCCGCGTTTGCCTGCAGAGGGCCACCCCGTCATGGGGGTGACCACCCCCCTGCGCCTTCCCTCGAAGGGGCCACCTGCGGGATGCTCAGCCCAGTGGGGGTGAGGGTTCTCAGAGAGTTCTCCCACCTATTCTGGGGACCCTCGCCTCGTGTCTGCACTTTGAGTACAAGCCTTTTTGGGGTGTCCAGTGCCCCCCAATGTCAATGTCATTTGCATCTCAGCTTGCCAGTGTGCGCGGCATGCTGCTTCCTCTTCCCTGCAGCACGGGGACCATTTCTGGTGGCTTGTCTGGGGGGAGCAGGGCTGTCGAGGTCCACGGCCTTGTCGGGAGCACGCATGTGGGGTGTCCCCCGAGCACCCCTCCTCATCCGTACGGGCTCACGACCTCCTCACTGGGCTCCCCCACGCTCTGCAGGCTCCTCCGGCACCTCCTCTGCTGACACCACTTGCCTTGTAGGTCCCAGGGCTTCTGTGCCGTGGCAGGGGGGATGCCCAGAAAACTTCAGCATTGGTGCATATTTACCCAAACCTCCCTAAATCACCTCTAAGTTAGCAGTCAAGAGAGTGAGAGTCCAAGGACAGCTCCGTGGGGCCAACTCCCATCCCCAGAAAGGGTCACTGGGAATAGCTGGCAGCTCTCCCTTTCTGTTTGTTTTTCTCTTGGTTTGTTTTTCTTTTAACAAATCAGTTGTATTGATACATACTAATAAAGCATACAATTCACCCAAAGTGTACAACCAGTGGTCTAATCACACAGTTGTACATTCATCACTTCAATCATTATGAGAGCATTTTCATTATTTCAATAATAATAATAATAAATTTGTTTTCCTTTATTAGAGAAGTTGTGGGTTTACAGGAAAATCGTGTATAGAACACAGGACGCCCGTGCACGGCCCCGCTGCCAGCACCTTGCGCTGGTGTGGAACGTTTGTCACAGTTGAGGATAACACATTTTCATGGTTGTACTATTAATTAAAGCCCATGGCTTAACTGTGGTTTCACGGGTTTTTTAATTTGTATTGTTACCATACAGTCTACCTAACATTTCCCCTCCCATCTTATTCAGGTCTCTATTTCAGTGGTGTTAATTGCATTCCCGTTGTGTTACCATCACGACCATCCGTTACCAGAACATTCCCGTCCTTCCCGACAGGAAGCCTGGATCTGCTCACTTCAAGCCTTCAC
>JAQZBX010061601.1:0-17068 GCA_029593785.1 Cabassous unicinctus
AAGTCTATTGTTGGGAACTACTGCTCAGAAAAAAAGATTCCTTTCAAATACTACTTCTCATTGATAACAGACTTAGTTATCCAAGAGCTCTGCTGAAGATGTACAATGAGATTAATGTTTTCATGCCTGCTAATACAATGTGCAGTCTGCAGCCAATAAATCAAGGAATAATTTCAAATTTTAAGTCTTATTATTTAATAAATACATTTCATAAGACTATAGCTGCCCTTGATAGTGATTCCTGTAATGGCGCTGGGCTAAGTAAATTAAAAACTTTTTGGAAAGAATTCATTATTCTAGATGCTATTAATAACATTTGTAATTCATGGGAGAAGGTCAAAATAGCTCACTAACAGGAATTTGGAAGAAATTGATTTCAACACTCATTGATGACTTTGAGGGGTTCAAGACTTCAATGGAGGTAGTAACTGCAGATGTGATGGAAATAGTAAGAGAACTAGAGTTAGAAGTGTAGCCTGGAGATGTGACAGAATTTCTGCAATCTCATGATAAAATTTGAATGAATGAAGAATTGCTTCTTATGGATGGGCAAAGAGAGTGGTTATTTGAGATAGAAACTACTCCTTGTAAAGATGCTGTGAACATTGTTAAAAAGACAGCAAAGGATTTAGAATGTGACATCAACTTAATTGATAAAGCACATTGGCAGGGTTTTAAAAAATTGAAAGAAGTTCCACTGTGGGTAACATGCTATCAAACAGTGTCATATTCCACAGAAAAACTTTTGTGAAGGAAGAGTTAATAAATGTGGCAAACTCCATTGTTGTCTTATTTTAAGAAATTGCCACAGCCTCCCAACCATCAGCAACCACCAACCTGATCAGTCAGCAGCCATCAATATTGAGGTAAGAAGACCCTCCACCAGCAGAGATTATGATTTGCTGAAGGCTCAGATGATGCTTAGCATTTTTTAGAAATAAAATATTTTTAACTAAGGTATGTTCATTGCATTTTTAGACATAATGCTATTTTACACTTAATAGACTAATATATAATGTAAACATAACTTTTATATGCACTGGGAAACCAAAAAACTCATGTGACTCACTTTATTGTGATACTCACTTGTAACAGAACCCGCAATATCTCTGAGGTATGCTTGTACCTTCATTATCACCCTCCTCTCATTCTTTCTTTCCCTGGCCTTAGATCATACCTAGCTTTTCACTGAGAACATAACTTCATCTTATCAGGGACAAACTGTTCATTTCTCCAGGTGCCTTGCCCTTCAGGATGACAGTGGCAACAATACACCCGTTGATTTGCACTAAGATGGACAGATCCAAATTCCTCAGCAGACAGCTGATGATATCTGCTCAGGCTCCTTCAAGTGTCAGCTTCTTTTGTATTTAGCTCCCAGATTTCCTCACCCCAAATTCTTCAATCATTGTGAATCATTTAATGTTCAAGTGGTTGATAGCTTTCATACTACAGCCTCTAGCTTTTTGACTTGCTTAAATCTTTTGGCTTTTACCACTTCCCCCTATAATGACCCACTTACTTCTTCATCCAGTTGGATCCCACAGCCCATGCTTCAACCATTCTTTTGCCTACATCCACAACTTCCTTGCCTCATTGTCTTTCTACCAAACATATCTGGAAAACCTCAGCTCTTGATTAATTCACCCTTACTCCAATTGCTGAGTAGAAATGGAGAAAAAATTCACAACTGTGCAAATTAGGGCCCCTATAGATTCATAGTCTCCAAACACTGCAGGGCTGTGATCTTTCTCTTGGGAGTTCACTCCTTCATTTTTCAGTGTGATTATTGCAAGTTTTGTTTCTATACTATATGTTTCCTTTAGGGAACCCGTTCAGATGCATTCCACAGGCTGTGATCACTGATAGATTCATTGACATTTTGTACTACTAATTATTTTCAATGTTATTTTCTCTTTAGCTCAAGGGTTAATTATGAGGATAGTTTTTAAGAAAGGGTGACTTTTTATTTTTGTAGCTGAAATCTAACTTAACTTCAACTGTGTTCTGTTTCCTTTCTATTTCTCTGGTCACTTCTTTCCAAGTGCATTTGTAGCTTCTTCATCCCCTGATTTTCATATATTTTCTCCCTGCAAAGTTTGGTCCTAAGCATGTTCTTATCAATCTGTAGACCTGCCCAGAAAAACTTATTCGTTTCCATAGCTCCAATAAAATATTCATCTTTGAGGTGATTGAACACAGACAGGTGGCAATATAACATTCTAGTTGTTGAGCTGTTATTTATTCAAGAGTTCAAATATTCAAAAATAACTATTTGAATCCTTACTTTGATGGTATACTTTTCAAACCCTGCATAATGATTTTCTTAAATATTCAAAATATGCCACCCTAACTAAAATTACATTGTTAATATCAACATTTAACAATAAATGTTGATAAGGAAAGTTTGTGGTATAATTTTCTAAAAACTATTATAAAATTATTACTAGTCATATGACTAGAGACAGATATTTTTATCAATAGATAAGAAAAAATTCAAGATACACTGGTACTATTTTTAATGCTATTCTCACATAATTTGGCAGATCTACAAAATGCAAAATAATCATAACTTTGTACTGTACCACACAGCTCAGTAAGGAAGGGAATAAACTTGGCATATAAACTAGGCATTAAATCATTTTTCTCCAAGTGTTGTCCAAGGAAATCTTGCATCATCTATGATAATTAAAAACAATACAGATTTCTGGATGATGCCAACCTAAACTAATAAACAGAAATATCTGGGGTTCATTTATCAGGAATAGTAGATAAATAGTAAATCTAATAGTAGAATAGTAGATTTCTATAGTTTAAGGAATTATAACCAGGTTCTAGATATAATAAAATGGAACATAAAGAACAAATCATTATAATGATTCAATATAATGGTTCAAAAGTGGCTTAATTCTGAGTTCTTAGAGTGTGTTTAAATGTTACAGAGCAGTGCTTCCCAAACTATATGTGCATAAAAATAAGCTGTGGACCTTGGTGCAGTGCAGATTCAGAAGGCCTGGGGCAGGGCTGGCTGAGATTCTGAATATCTAACAAGCTCCCAGGTAGGCCATATTTTGAGTAACAAGGTTGTAGATAACAGCTGACTTACAGTGGTAGAGTAATACTCATCAAAGTTTCATATCATTGGCCTTTTTTTTCTAAATATTTTGCAATTATTTCCATTCAGAGTTTTAAAAATAGAATTTTTGATTAAAATATAAAACAGGTTAGATATTTTCGAAATTCTTGTTGATTTTGAAAATCTGATTGGCAGCATTATCTTCTTTCTGCCAAAACAAAGCTGCTCTCACTTTATGAAATAAAGCCTTAATGCAAAATAATTGATTTACCCAGTAATAAGTATAATTATAATAGTATTAGGAGCATATATTTCATGAAGGAGAACACAGAACACATAATTGTTTTAAGATACATTTGCCTGCAAGGAATAACACTTTATAATAGTATGAACACAGAGAAAATGCATAGGGAACATAAATAAATTTCACAGGATTCAAATAAGAATTACAAATGTTCTTAAAAATTTGTCTCATTGCCTCATGAGTATTACTCTTAAAATATAGAAATTTTAAGGTAAAAATATAAAAATTGAGCAGTTTGCGTGTTTGAATTAATCTCCAAAAGACAAAAGGGGATAAAATATGGGAGAATTCAGGTTTGGGAATAGTTTGAACTATTTGTGAAAGCTAAAAACCCAGTTTCCAACTACAGTAGCTGAGGCTTGGTTTGCAGTAACCAGAGGGATTGGCTATTATTCAGACAAATGACACTTCTAAAGGGTAAAGGCCCAGAAAACCCAGTAATGCTGACTCATAAGCATGCATTTGTTCTGGGCTTCTAATGGAATTAGGCATGCAACTCCCATTAACATTAACAGGAGACAGAAGTTCTATATCTAATTTCCCTCTCACAAGGCTGGAAACAAACCCCATAATTTGGAGGATTTGCAGCTTTAAGCAAAGCTACATTGTGATCGAAAATTGCATATGATGAAATAGAAGTGATAGAAAAAAATGACTTATCTTTAATTTTAAAATACCTTGTGTTTCACAAAGTGTCTCGGGCAAAAATTAAAATAAAAACACTTGTACAGCAGAGTAGCTTTCATTCTTAAACATTTGAACCTCAGCCCCAATACCCTGATCTATTAAAAATGGTGAGTTCAGCTTCTTGAAATGCTGCTTCGAAAATCCGTTTTGTCTGAACTGTACAATTTCGTCAGTAAAAGTGCTCAATAAAGATTCGCTGCGTCAAGTGGAATATAATGATTAAAAGAAAAATTTTAATGCTTCTCTTTGGAAGCGAAAATCTGCACATTAAAAAAAAAAAAATGCCAATGATCCATGGCTAGTGTCATTATTTTGATGGACGTCAGTGGGCCCATTTTTGTGGAGTTGCATTAAGATAGAGGAGAGCTTTTTCTTCCTTTCTGACATAGATGACAATCACTAAAAAGCACAGAAGTCTTTGAAGAGAATTAGTGTTAAGACAAAAGCTAATATCACTCTCCTTGTTTATGTGATTAAAAAAAAAAAAAAAGACCATGCCCCTAGGAGATAATTTAAGAAATTTGTCCCCTTTACTACCTTGTTTAGTAAAGAAAGAAAGAAAGAAAGAGAAAGAAGATAATTCACTAATTTGAAGAATAATGATCTGGAAATTGGAATTCAGTGGCAACTCTTTAAAGGTACTGGATAAAGTTGCACAATTTACATTTGATTTGACTATGCTGTATAGCAACTTCACTAACAGGATTTTCTGAGCACAAAAGAAATCCCAAAATAAAATACCTAGGGAAAGTCCTCATTAAAGAAAGTTATTAAAGGAAGCAGAGAGGAAATATTAAGAGATACAGATGATGAAAGAAAGGAATTCCGAAGAAGAAAGTGGTATAATGTATCCATGTTTTGACAAATTCAGGAGCCTTTTCTCATTCACGATCCTCACTGATTTTTTTTTTTTTAAAGATTTATTTATTTTATTTATTTATCCCCCCCTTGCCGCTTGTGTTGCTGTGTCCATTCGCTGCGTGTTTTCTCTGTGTCTGCTTATCTCCCCCTTGCTGTGAGGTCTTGCCGCATCAGCCCACGGCGCCGGGGAACCCAGGGCCTCTCGTATGGTAAACAGGTGCTCTATCCATTGAGCCACACCCGCTTCCTGCCGTGAGGTTGCTGCATCAGCCCACCGCACTGCTCAGGCCGGCCTGCCCTCACAGGCCGGCGTGCCCTCACAAGGAGGCCTCGGGAAGCAAACCCGGGCCTCCCATATGGTAAACGGGGGCTCTATCCACTGAGCCACACCCGCTTTCCCCTCACTGATTTTTTATTTGCCTTTTTCACTCCCTCGTTCCTCTTGCGACAAGTAAATCCGCGTTTTGTCTCTGCATTTAGCTCCTCCCCTTTTTTCCTGTTGCTTTTCCTCTCTGAAAAAAGTGACTATAGCCTTCCAGATAGAGGCTTCAATAATGTGGCTGCTAGTTATTGGGAAAAGATCGTTAGTGTTGCACATACTGATTTTCACTCCTCCCATCATCTGATCTGGCAATTATTCTAACATGACACATGACTTATAGTTGTAAGAACTTGTCAGTCATCTCTGGCTTCATTTTCTTTCTGCTCCAATATAATCCACTAGGTTTATTTACAAAAACAGTAGTTTGATCAAGAAACTACCTTTCAGAAAGCTTCTATTACTCACTATTTGCTAACATTATAATATGAGCGAATCAGTCTGGCTTTTGACTCATTTCAAAATGGGACCCTCTCTAGTCTTTCTAACTGGATTTTTATGTATTAATTTTATCATATCATATCACAGCAGCACAACATATTATATCAAATCATATCATATTATATATCATAATATATTGTCATCATTCCTAAATTTGATTTTTAAATTAAAACAGGTATATTGGTACATTCAATAAAGAGCATTAATTTTAAGGAACAAAGTTTTAAAAAATCCTTTTAGATTGCAGGAGAACTCAAAATTAGAAGCTATATAATTTGATATGAAAATAAAAATGTCTATTGCATGACAATGTATGTAATACTTTTGGAGATAGATGTCTACTGGATGAGGTGACATTCCCTACAGCTTCCAGTGGTGAACACTGACCAGCCTAATACCACTTGTGCCCTGCAGATATTCTCAAAAATACCTTATGCTTAGAAGCAGTCAGGACAAAATTTTTGTTATTACCTCTTTCATGCTTTGAAATGCAGCAGATTTAACTAAATTCTTAGATAGAGCCATAAAAGAACTTCATATTATTTTACTAGAGTCAAGAAAAGGAACCAAAAATAAAATTTCCTCTCTGCTCCTGGCATGTGAGCACTTCATGTAGCTTTGTGATTTGACATCACAAGAAATTCCAAGAGAGGCTGTGCAAGCTAAGAGGAAGCTGAGGTCAAGGAGCAGCGGTTCCGAACCTGTGCTTGACTTACTTTGATGATCTTATTTGTTATATTAAATGGAGCAGAAAAAAGGCTCTCCAATGAGCATAAGAGCTACTCTTGGTTTTAATTCACTCCCTTTGATTTCCCTCAGCAGCACAGATTAAAGATGGGTCTTTCTTCTCGCCTGGTGAGTCCCACTGTTGTACTTACTAGGAGAAAGAAAGAGCCAGTTTTAAAGGATTCTTTGTCCAACATGGTCTCTTTAACTAGGAAAACATCTAGGATGAAGTGCTGAGGTGTTTGATGTTGGCTGAACTAGAAATCACTTTCTGTCAATCAAATACCAACCCAGTGACCTAGTTAGGAAAACCATGTAAAAAAGATATAGAAATAAGAAAAATCTTCATATTAAAATCAGTTTTGAACTACTTTACTACATTCATTTACATAAATATAGAAGGGCCAAATGGAAGAAATCACGAAAACAGCCCAACTGATATAAATAGGATTGTTGTAAGTGAGGGATCTCCAGCTTCCTCAGCACCTATCTCCCATTAAGGCGCTCAGCACTGAAGTTGTGGCCCAGTCACCTGTTAGTTGATAATGGCAAGGCTGATGTTTCTGAATCAGTAGCCATTGCCAGCCGGC
Organism: Cabassous unicinctus; assembly: GCA_029593785.1. Taxonomy (NCBI): domain Eukaryota; kingdom Metazoa; phylum Chordata; class Mammalia; order Cingulata; family Chlamyphoridae; genus Cabassous; species Cabassous unicinctus. Next base: position 7,065 of record JAQZBX010061601.1, read on the forward strand.
AAGGGCAAACATGTTTTAAACATATGTTTTACATGGTACTATCAATCCATATACAACCACGCATCTAACGCTAGGTACAAGGTACTAATACATACCAAGAGTTGTGCTACCAAGGGATAAGACATTTCCCAGATCATTGGAGTCTCTATTTCTCCCCTTATGCCCCACTAATACATACCAAGGTACTAATACATACCAAGAGTTGTGCTACCAAGGGATAAGACATTTCCCAGATCATTGGAGTCTCTATTTCTCCCCTTATGCCCCACAGCACTTTCCAAAATGTGTGTTATCTTGAAGTGACACACCATTGACTTTTGCCTTATTGCTTAATTAAATCCAAAAAACGTCAGATCAGAATAATTGCCATCCCAATTTGCCATTACCCCTTGTATGCTTTCCGATGTTACCTAAGTGAGCATTTAAAAATATATTTTTGTTTTACTGACCTTGGAGGCAGAGATTCCTTTACTCCTTCCAATGATTATCCAATGTGAGCAGAGACTGCATGGGGAAAGCAACAGAGAATCAAAGAGTAGGATATTTCAAAACTTTTTTTGTGTTTAACATAGTCCAGCTTCTTAACTTTACCTACATCCAGAGGGCACGCTCTCCACTATATCAACATGAGACCACAAATGCATACTCTTGGCAACATATCTTATATTCAGCAAAAGCAGACTCTGCCTTTCACTGAATGGAAACAAGACTGAGTCCACCTGATTGATTACATCTCTAAGATATAACTTTTATTCTTCATCATCTATCCTTCTATCCATACCGTTTATTTGTACTGAACACTTATTTGCTGTACTTCCCAGTAAGGCTAAGACACTCCCCTGCCCTTCCAAAAAAATGAGTACAAACTCTCTTAATGCCTTGGCTTAATAGTACTTATGTCCTGTCCTGCACAATGCAAGCATTTTCCAACTAGATTCACTGCTTGCTAATAATCCATCCTATCCATCATTGCCAGAATCATTTTTTAGAAGCACAGCTCTGATTATGTCATTTACATTCTAAGAAAACTTTCTTTAACTGCCTGTTCCTTTTAGAATAAATATGTAAATTCTTAATCGTAGAATTAAAGGTTCTAAACAATAGGGCCTTAATTTCTGTCTCCAAATGACTTTCCAGTTAGTGACCCTATTTTGGTTTCTTAGCTGCTAAGATAAATACCACCCCTACTTAACTTATGATAAAAATAATTGGAAACTTTACTGCAATCACCCTGTGCTTTCCAACCTTCATGTTTCCTCTTCCTATTGCTCTGAGTCCAAATTCTTTTTCTTTTTCATTTTTTCCAGTTTCACTTATATCTAAGATTCTTATCTGAATCACTCTTCATCTTGACTGTGTCAGACATTGTATTGGACACTGATAATTCAAAAATAAATACAAGTGAGGCTCTCATGTGAGAAAATGGACTCAATTAATGTAACATTTACTATGTAGAAGCACTATAATAGAGGCACCCTATAGGCAATAGGTGCCCAGATGAGGGTCATCTAACTTGGCCTTTGGGGTCAAAGAAGGCTTCCTGAAGGAGGCGACCCTAGAGAAGAAATTGGAGGTAGAGAATGGGCTTGGTCAGGGAGAAAAGGAGAAAGGAGGAAAGTTTTTCCATGTGTAGAGGACAGTATTCACTGCTGGACCTCGGTTGTCTCTGAATCCAGAGCCATTGATCCTGCTCAGGATCTAGCCAGCTCTCACTGGACTCCTTTGACAGCCCACTTGATTTCACTCTTGTCTCCACATTACTATCAAAGGGCTTTTCACACTGATTAAACCCAATTACTTTCTGCTCTAGTCCCATGGATCTTTTCAATCTTCCCTCGGCCCATTGGACACATTCACACCGCAATGGTGTATACATCTCAAAGGCATATTCCATATGAATAGCATGTCCTTGCCCTGATTTTTCATCCAGTTAATTTCTAAGGAGTTCCTTCCTTGAACTTCACAAAGTAAGATTAGTTGATCCCTCTTCTATGATACTATACAAGATGTTTATTCTTTTATTATAGCTATGCCCATTTTATGAGGGCTGGGAATATTTTCCTTCAAGTATGTCCAGTGTTTGTCAGGTTGTCCTTTTATGTGTTGTCTGGATCACAAAGCACACACACTCAAATGCAAACTCTTATCAGAACAGTCATTTAATGGTTGTTTGGTATCTGCTCCATAGAGTCGTTCAGGTTGAAGGATACCTCAGGCATCAGAATCTGTCCAGCAGATGGGGGAAAGGGTGAGCACGGAGACAGACAACTTCTTAAAGCCCCAGCCCACAATTGCAAACATCACTTTCACTCACCATCTTCTTACGGGAACTAGTCCTGTAGCTATTTCTGGGTATGAGGGGTTTCCAACTCCAAATAATGTGGGTTCTCAAGCTTATGCAGTATTAGAGGTCCTTTATAAGTTTAAAAATGCAAATTACTGTTACAAAATTAGGGATAAGCTTTGAAAAGGGACTTTGAACATGAGGGGTCTTAAGGTTTAAGCATTTTTAGTGTCACAGCAAGTCATTCACTAGGGACTAAAAAATATACTCCCTGACTTGGCAGCTACTTCCAAGTGACAACTTCATTCAGTGGAAGGGGAGAACAAATACGTGGTATTCAATTATCTCTCTCTACCATGTAAACCAAATGACTATATGCTGGCAAGGTAATATATAAGGACAGATAAAATCAATTAATATCTGTCTATTATTTATTAAACTAGTTTAATAATGGCATCACTTTGAACAACTATAATCAAGATACTACAATATCCTACAGCTAACTGAGCTCAGATTAAGTCAATGAATTATAAATGAAATATAATCCCTATTTGTTTTCATATACCACTATTTTGAGAACAGAGCTTTCTCTGACTTATGTTTTAAAACACAAATAAGATGCTAAATTTTATTCATAGCTATAATGTCCAAGGAACAACACACTGCCTTATTATTTAAGTGTGTACTCAGTAAACATTGCATTCTAATCAATTATTTTAACCTATTTTCATTTATAGTGCCTTAAAATGTGTGTGTGTGTGTGTGTGTGTGTGTGTGTGTGTGTGTGAGGGGGCAAAGGGAGAGAGAGGGAGAGAAAGAGAGAGAGAGGGAGAGAGAAAGGTTTCATGAGACCATTTAAATAACTAATTTTATTCCCATAACACAGGCATTTGAATTCTGTAAATTATCTTAGACGTGGAATCAGAAGAACCCTTTTCCTGCTCTGTCTCTGCTGTTTCATTGCTGTGACATATTACTTACCTGACTTCAGTCATTGTTTTGTCATCTGTAAAGTGTGAATATTAATACTTATTGTGTCTGCTTGAAACGTTTCTGTAAAAATCTAATACATTGCTAGGTGAAAAAGCATTTAATGATGATAAATCACTCAACAGATGTCATGTATTACTTATCATGATCCTAATGATGATAATATTGATAAAGTATTAGCTTTGTTAAGGAAATTACCTATGGAATGCACTGAGTGTAATCTCTGTCAAAGCTTCCCACTCACTAACTGTGGGATTTCTCTGTATTTTTTACTCCTCCACTTTAACATGGTCTTAATATACTACCTACCCCCATAAAGTTACTATGAGGAATAATGGAATTTATGTAAAGGATTTAAAAGTGTCTAGCACATAGGATGTACTATGTAATATCCATTAGATAAAAAAAAAATTAAATGCAAGATTGCTTCCTTTCAAAATGATCTCAGTTGTTTCTTAAAAGCAATTCAAATCCACATTTTATTATACGAACTATATCTATATATCTACTTTAAACTATCTCTTAATATTAAAAAGCAAGTTTGATCGTTGCTAAAATCATCTCTAGCTATACTTCTTTCGGACAATGACTCCAATTTGGATCTGTTTGAACTTTGGTTCCTGATGTAAGAGTGAAATAAATTTACTTTCATAGTCTCATTATCACTAGTTCCATGTAAACATAAATAGATCAATATCTAGAGTGAAGTTTTTCTGGCTCAGAAGCATGGATTTTTCGAAACAATGCTGTTCCTATCAGAGACTTCACCAGCTGTTACTAGACAGCACTCCAAATTCCGTGTTTTTTCTGAATTTTGTCAAAAATAACCAGTACAATTTTTCTATCTTTTAAAAATTCTGCTACTGGAAAATAGTTTCCTTTTTGTATATTGTGCTAGTCCTTCTTCATTTCATGTTTTAAAAATCTTTAATATCCTTTAATTATCCTTATTATCTGAATCTTCTTAGCATGTTTCTATTGTTACAGTAGTAAGTGTCTGAATGTTATAAATTTATGAATTATTAATATTTAGTCTTCATTTTGTATTGATGATATTGCAAGAAAAGTATATTATTCTATTCTCATATTTATAACACCAAATAGAAACAACTAAGAAAAAAAGTGGCGCTGAAATTTAGGTTATTGTTCTAGGAAAAGCTATACCTCATTTTCCTTTTATTTTTATATTGATAATGATCTTTTATTAAATGATGAAGCATATATTTTGTAGTTAATTTGAATTATATTCTAAAATACATTTTGATGCAGAGTTCTCACTATTGAGTGTTCATTTTGTATTCTTGTTCCTCAATTACTTTTTAAAAGATAAATTTCATTATCTGCCATGGTAAATGAGTTAAAACAATGTAAAGTCATTTCCCCATTGTATCTTGTTGTTACAAAAACAAATTATACTCCACAAATATAAACAAAGAAAAAGACAACCTCATTATTTGCAATGATTAATTTATAGTGACTTAATAATTGCCCATAAGATATTCATTTGATAGAAGACATTCATATATGTGTGTGTGCATTAATAATATTTTTTTTTAGTGAGGCACATATTTTTTTCATTACAAGCAATTACTCATGAAAAAAGATTCATTTTATGAACTATATTAATCATGCCACATTTACATAATTTTTTTCTTTAAAATGATCAAATGCATATCCTATATATAATACTCCTTTTATTTTCAAGTTTCCTGACTGTCATTTCTTAGATTCGAAATTTGGGGAAACTTCATGGATCTGTCTGAACCTCTTTTGCTTCATTTGTAAGATAGTGAGACCAATACCTCCTATTCGGTCTAGTGATGGGGATTACTTGATACTCTTAGTATAGGGGTCAAAAGAGTCAATGTTCTATAACTGTTATTTTTTCTTATAATAATTGTGACAGTTTAAAGTTTTTTGTGAATCCCAGAAAAGATATGTTCTTAAACTAATCCATTCCTGTGGGTACTGGCCCTTTGATAGCATTAGGGATCTATTGATTATGTTACTTGATTAGATCGCTTTGATTGAACTACATCAGTGAGGTGTGATCCCGGGCGCATCTCTGCCCTCTTGCTGGGGCTTATATAAGCAGAGAACTGAAAGCAGAAACACACAGAAAAAGACAGCTGCCATTTGATCCTGCCATGTTAGAGAGAGGTTCACCTGCAGTTGCAGAAAGACAAGAAGCCCTGAGAAGCTGAGAGAGGTCCCAGAGGCCATAGACTGTGTATGCTCTAAATCAGCAGGTCATAGAGGCATGGAAATAGGTCCCCGAGGGGCTATGCCCATCTTGCTGCTCAAAGCTGAAGAGATGAGCCTGCCATGTGCTTGATAGCTCACAGCTGAGCTCCAAGAGAAAGCATCTTGGAGAAGAAGGCAGAGATCCAGACAGAGAGCCACCATTTTGCCTTGCCACATGGCAGGAGCCCAGGTTCTGACCATAAGTAGACCTTTGGTAAGAAACCATCTCTCATGACACCTTGATTTCGACATTTTCAAGCTTTGGAACTGTAAGCTTTACCGTGAAATAAATTTCCTTTATAAAAGCCAACCTGTTTCTGATAGTTTGCATCAGCAGCCTTAACAAACTAAAACAATAATAATTATCAATATTATTATAATTTTAACAATCTCACATTGATGCCAGTATAGTATGAAATTTATTTCAGAAAAAACTAAGAACTAATTCAAAGGCATAATTGTAACAAACCTGAAATTTGTATTTTTCCCCATTTTTTTTCCACAAAAAGAGTACTAATCTTTGATCTCATAATATTTATCAGGAGCTATGTTAAGCACTTTACTTACCTTAACTCATTTAATCCTTTCGAGAGGATTGCATGGGAGTATTGTTTTCTCCATTTTTAATAATCAATAATAATTATTAGTAAAAGTCAAAATGTTCATGATGACTAGCCATATACTTATGGTAAATTAAGGATTTAAAACCATGTGTAACTGATTTTAAGGTTCTTTATACTTCCTCCCATTTAACTATACAATAATACCTGTATCATACAGTCCCTTCTTTTATAATTTCTTTATTTAGAAATACAGATGAATAAGTATTTCTCTACAGAAAAATGTTCTTCTATATCCACTACTTTCATAAGTTATAAGGTAGGTTCTATGCTATGTATTTTCATATATTATGAAGAATTTAACTAAGTGACTCAAATATATTTTCAGAAGGATTTTATAAATGAAGATTGAGTTAATGAGAATATCCTAAACGGGTGATGTGGAAAGAAGCAAGGATAAAAATTTACATCTTTGTCCCTAATGCTTAAATATTTTTCTAATAATTATGATTAGTAGGACAAATTGTTGATAGCCTGATTTAAAAAGAAACCAAACCCATGGTTAAGCCTTTTGAGATATAAATATCTAACTAATGATCTGTACTTACATTTACCCCGTTGGGAGCCAGAGAATTGATTGTTGGGTCCACTTTTCCCAAATACTTATATAAGATGATATCTGAGGTAGGATTTTTACTCAGAATGTGATGAATTTTCCTGAATAAGAAATATATATCCCTAGCATAAGCAAAAAAAGAAACGGCTACAAATACTACAATGTGTATAGAATAGTTGTCTGGTGTCAATTTCTGGTTTCTCTCGAGGGTCTAGTGACTCATTTGGCTTTTAAGGTTCAGTCTGGTTTCTTCTTCCTTCAGTTTGGACAGATTCTCCATTCTGTCCCATATTGTTGTTCCCCTTTACTTCTGAAAAACTGATCATTTTCTTAATCCGGGGGCCCTCTTAGTCCTTGTAGAATTGTCTCAGATTTGGCTAATCTAATTGCTCAAAATTTGCTTCACGTATCAAGACTTTAACAATATTTCCTTTTGAGATTTGCTTCTGCTGGTAAACTTCAAAATGCTTGCTGTCATTAACCCCAGGTGACTCCCCTATCTCTAATCTGAGCACTCCAAGTTGGATCCCTGGGCTTTCCTCTCCCTGCTATGTTGCATTTTCTTTCACATTGCAGAGATAGCCTGCTTCTTTGGGTGAAAAAGCCACTCTGACTCAGATCAGAGCAACAAATGAATTTCCAGTCACTGGACAGAAATGTGGTTATTATCAATATACCATTTCCCATGCAGAGGATTGGAGTGCATTTTTATTTAATGATGTATGCCCAAACTCATTTTGGGTTACCTAGGAAAACTTAAAAACTGCGTAAACCTTCCTTGACCTGGAGCATTTCAAATGTTATAAAATCCTGTACTTGTTCTGTATTTATTTTTATTTTATTATATTTATTCAGCTCTGTTGGTTGATGATATTCTGCTTTTATCAGTTTCCTACTAGGAAATTTTCACAAACAATTTATCAACTGATAGTGAGTTTCTTAAAAAGTACTAGAATATACCCAATTTGGAAATACCTCCTTCAATATACCTATAAATATGTGTCAGTAAGTTTTGGGATAACAAGATCTTCAAAGACATAGAAAACTGAATCATTTTAAACTTCTGCTTCTAATCTGTAACATTCTATAAGGAATATGGAAAAATACCTCTAGCTTATTTTGATAAAGAAAAAAGACTTATGATTTGCCTTAATCTGTGGGTAAATTGAAATGTCTCTTTGCTAAAATGCTCTTTGAGTTAACTCTGTTGGGAATCTTAATTGAAGAGTCATCACTTTCTGTTTTTTTTTTGGACGCAGGCAAGCAAGGAAACTTCCAGGGTGCCATTATTCCACAATGCTCATGCTTTGGATCTGGCATGCTTTGGCAAACATTCAGAATGATGGCATGATTGCAAAATTTTCTTTGTCTTCAAAAGGAAATAAAAACTAAACAAAGATACACCTTTTTGCTAATTATTGGGATCTATTCATTATGTTTTCCTCCTTGAGATCATTTCTACTACTTTGTTTCTTTTCATATGAGCTATTACAGTAACATCACCATCTGGAGAGTTAACTGAAATAGATGGAATTGCTGAGTGTATGAAATTATATGCCTGTGATAGTATAGCCTTATATAATTTATGCTCAAGTACAGCAAAGAACTTCAAAAAATGTGTTCCTGTGCTTTAAAACAAAGTCTGACCCCATTTTCTGAACTGTCAGACAAAAAGCTATTATTCTATGGAAAAAGAAATCTCTTTTTTACTAGAGCTAAGACATCTCAACTGTGCCCAAAACATCATGATAATTTTCATGGAAACTTATTTAGAGGAACTAAGCACTACTCCATAGACTTCAAAGACTGTATAATGGTAACTGGTTATTTGATAAGAAACCATGGCAAGGGGGATTGGTCTCTCCTGCTTCAGGGCATTGGCACTCACTGGAACATTCTTCTCCTTATTTCTGCATGGATCTTGGCCTTGTCACTTTTAGGTCTTTGCCCAAATGTCAGCTCTCAGAGAGACCCTCTCTGAGCACAGTATAAAATAGCACCACTCCCTACACATTCCCTCAATTCCCTCTATGCTATTACCCTGTTTTATTTCCTTCTTTGCAGTTACTCCCACTGGACATTTATGTACTTACTTGTTTGCTGATTCATTTCATTTTCTGTCTCCATCCACTAAAATCTTTTTTTTTTTTTTTAGGAGGAACCAAGAATTGAATCCGGGACCCAGTACATGGGAAGCAGGTGCTCAACCACTTGAGCTACATCTGCTCAGTGCTAAAATCTTAAAGCCATGAAAAAAAGAAAATTTATTTTTTCACTACAGTGTTTCCTGTACTTCAAACACAACCCCAATAGATGTTTATTAAAAGAATGCATGGATAAATGAATGAATATGTTTAAAAAGTCCTGAATTTATATACTATGTTTAAGAAGGCTTTTTCATAAGACAACTTATTGGTTCTATTTTATTTACTTATTCCACTGCAGGGCCCAATTTCGTCTCTTCCCATAGAAACATGTAACCATGAATTACTCCAAAGTTTCCTAGTTTACCAAGTATGTATAACTTCAATGTTCTTACCAATGACTCAATATGGAATACTTTTTCTACCATCCTCCATTCCATTACAGCCACAGACATCATGCTCATCTTTCAAAATTTAGATTAAAAGACATTTCTTTCACAAAGCTCTTTTATTCTTACCGTAATCATTAATCAATTGTTTCCTCTCCATTGTTACAGCGGTTTGTTTATTTTCCTGTTAGTTTTTGTGTACTTCTCTCCCCAACCTTGCTCAGCAAGGAAATTAATTTCATTTCTCTCTCAATGCACAATGCATTGCATGTCTAAGGTACTTAAAATATTTTGTCGTAGGGGAAAAAAGAATAAATGAGACTAATTTAACATTTTCAGGAAATGTCCATAATAATATTGAGGCTCCAAATAGTTGATGCTAAAATCACCTTAAATTCTATTTAATTGATTTTATCCACCTTTCAAAAACATGAGATAAATTTAAATTGATTTATTGTGTAAAATAAGAAATAAATCTGTGAAATTGTCTCTTCCCTCCAAAAAGTCCTCTCCATATATGAATTCTGGGGGTGATGTTTGTAGATTGAATGGTGACTGCTTTAAACAGGAAAAACCATATCATCTGCCAAAATTGACAGGCTGCTGTTTCTGTCTCTGTAATAATTCATGTGAGTTACAAAATGTTGATGCTCTTATGTGTGGCTTTTAGTTTGCTATCAGATTTGTTCAATGATATAGACCCTCACTTCTAGGACAATGAATACATTTTCAGTGTTCCTTGAAAGTATATTTATATCCTTTTTTTTTTTTTTTTTT
>JAQZBX010061602.1:0-17077 GCA_029593785.1 Cabassous unicinctus
GTTCAGCTGAATATACATGAAAGATATATAAAATTGTTCAAATGATCAAGGAGTGGGACATTGTCACAGGGGGTGGACAGTCACTCAATAAATGAGGGAATACTGAATTCTCAGCTGGGAGAGCTCTGCCACATTCTCCAAGGGAGCAGCAACAGTCCCCCAAGTGCAGGGGCAGTGTCTGGCAAAGGAGGATGTTCCACTGATTGGTTCTTGTTATTGATGACTAGCCTTATGAGTCTTTGCTCTTGTAATTGAAACTTAGCCTACTGTTATGGGGTGCCTAAGGATTGCCACCTGAGAGCCTCCTTGTTGCTCAAATGTGGCCTCTCTCTAAGCCAAACTTACCATATGAATGCATTACCTTCCCCCCAGCATGGGACATGACTCCCAGGGATGAGCCTGTCTCGCAATGAGGGATTAATACCAAGTGCCAACAGGCAATATGACAGGGAAAAGACCTTGAATAAAAGGGGGAAATGTAAAGACAAATAAGTTCATGTGGCTAAGAGACTTCAAAGAGAGTCGGGAGGTCATCCCATAGGTAACATTTATGCACACCTCAGTAGGATCTCACAGAACACCAAAGTGGATATCATCCCACACAGAGGGGCTCCAGAGGCCTCTGGAGACACCCAAGTCCTATGTAAGGGAGGATAGCTCCAGAGATTGATGTCTTAGCATTGGTCTATATTTTGGAATCTGTGCTCCTGAGAGTGACAGAGTTGGACTCAAATAAGCCCTCCCTGCACATGGTCTATCAGTCCCTTCTATTCAAACCTATATGTGATCCTGGAATTTGTAGATGTACTTCCAGAGACTGGAGCCTTGGGCTTGCCCTTATGCCAGCTGTGCCTGGAATCTCGGTGGAACTGCAACTCCTACTCTACAACTCAATGTACCCACCCAAGTCACCTGGTGAGGAGACAATGATGGACAATGGCCACCCCAGTGAATGGAGAGAGCCTGCAGCCACAGGCAGGATAATCCCACCCATCGTATCCATGGGATATAAGCCCCCTCTCGTTTGCAGGTGGAATGGACATCACCATCCCAAACTCCTCAGGATTGGGGGAAGAGCTATGGACTAGCATGGACTTAATGCTATTCTGTTGTAGACATAATGTGATCCAAGCAATGGAAGAAATTACAACAATGAGGTGGAGCCAGTGGCCACTGGACACTTTTGGGGCAGGGAAAGAAAAAACAGTTGTAATACAGGTGCTTTTTCCGGACTTGGGAATTATCCTGAGTAACATTACAATGACAGATATAGGGCATTTTGCATCAACATATAACATGCAGAATTGTGTGTGAGAGAGTGGGTTCTACAATGTGAACTATGGTCCATGATTTGTGGCAAAGCCCCAGGATGTGTATATCTATTGCAGGTGATGTGCCAAACTAATGAAAGATGTTTATGTGGGATGTTATTGGAGGTGTGGGAGGTGGGGAACATGGAAATCCCTGTAATTTTTGTGTAACAGTTATGTAATCTAAGCATTTTTAAAATAAAAAAAAATTAGTCTATAGTAGAATACCAGTAAGTCCACTCTAGTCCATAGTTCATTCCCCAATCATGAGCATTCTGGGATTGTGATGTCCACTCCACCTCTAATTGAGAGAAGTCTTGGATCTCATAAGATCTCTTGCTTGCAGTTGTAGACTCTCTCATTTCCTTCATATGGTGACTTTCCATCCTCACCTCCTTTTTAGTTGTTCTGAGTTAGTCCAATGAAATGGAGAATAGGTGCAGCAACTCAACTGAGACTCAGAGCCTAGCTGGCACATGGACAACCTTCAAGTCTTCAAGTCCTTCAAGCCTAGCTGACACATGGACAGATTCAAGTCTCTAGGATATATGCCTATGAGCTCCAGCACCAATATAGGTTCAAATAGAAGGGACAGATGAGCCATGTGTAGGGAAGCCATAACTGAGTCCAACTCTGTCATTCTAAGGAGCACAAATTCTAAAGTAGGGCCCAAAATCAAGGCATCAAACTCTGGAGCCATCTGCCCTGACAAAGATCCTTGATGTCTCCAGAGCCCTCAGGAGTCCCACTATTTGGGGTAGTATCTACTTTGATCGTCTATGAGATCTTCCTGAGTTGTGCATAAGTGTTACCTTTGGGATAATCTCCTGACTCACTTTGAAGTCTCTTAGGCAAATAAACTCATTTGTTTTAACCTCTTCCCATTTTATTTGAGGACTTTTTCCAGTTGCATTGCTAGTTGGTGCTTGATAGTAATCCCTCAGTGCCAGGGAGGCTCATCCCCAGGAGTCATGACTCATGCTGGGGGAAAGGTAATGCATATGTTTGCTGAGTTTGCCTTAGAGAGATGCCACATTTGAGCAACAAGGAAGCTCTCAGGCAGTAATTTTTAGTTACCCTTTAATACTAGGCTAAGTTTCAGTTTCAAGAGGAAGAGGTCAAAACCATAGTCATCATTGTCAAGGGCCAATCAATGGAACATCCCCCTTCACTAGTCATTGCTCCCTGTACTTGGGGTAATGATGCTGTTCTATTAGAGAATGTGGCACAGCTCTCCAGGATGAGAATTCAATATTGCTTCAGTTATTGTGTGAATCTCCTCCCACTCTGAAATGTCCTGTTAACATTTGAACATATTTATATACCTTATATGTATGTCCAGGTGAACTTCCTCCCATATATCCCCCATCAAAGACAACCCCCTCAATTGTCTTCCACTGCCCCAGTTGTAACCCTTCTGTGATCCAAAGCTACTTCAATAATGAAGCCAATAAAATAGCCAAATACAATTAATAGGGAAATGAATAATGATAGCTTTAAATTTAAGAAATAAAATACATAAATTTTTTTAAAAATAAAATAAAATTTAAAAATTGGGATATTAAAAATCAATGAAAAATATTTTTAAAAATAATTTTGGCATTTGCCTTTCATCACTGTACTGTCTGTTGTCCTGTATGTACAGTGATTTTTTTCCCATTTATTCCCCAGTGTCTCACTTTTTAAATTGTGTTTTCAAGAAGTTTCAGGTCACAGTAAAATCACTTACAGAATACAGGGGACTCCCATATACCCAACATCTTCCCCCTTTTCCCTCCTCCCATATTAATAACTTTTTATATGTTAATGGTACATTTGTTACAACCGATGAATTTGTAAGAGACACTGATGGAGACGATATTAAAGACACCAAGGAGGAAGATGATGGCTGAGCTGATGAAAAGGCAGATGCTATCCTAAACTTCTTGAAGTAAACATGAGGTATTTATTTTTTTTGATGGTTTGGGTTTACTTCAGTTTTTGTTTTGAATGATGGTATCCACTTTAATATTTTGGAAACATAAGCAAATACTGTAAAATATTTCAAAAGATGTATGCAAATCAGAGGATTCAATTAACTCATGTTCATTTTCATAAGCTAATTGATAAATAAATAAGCACAAGTATCTCCTTTAGAAAATATTTTATTTGCTCTTCCAAATGTACCTTGCTGATTTCAGGTTTTTAAGTAAGCATTTTTTGAGCAACTGTTCTTTGTGTTGCTATAGTAGATGAAAAATAAAAGCAAATTTATTCACACAGGGGATAATTCCTTAGATTTGTTGGAGAGTTCAAGAGCTGGTTGATTCTAGTGAGAAAGGCGCGTCAGAAAATGGAACCAAACATTCTGCTGATGTTCCCCTCAAAACATTTGTCCAATTCTGAAGGAAGAGACTGAAGAATATATCAACTAGGAGCCAGTATGGTTACACCAAGAATAAAGACACTCAAAATAGACCCTTTTCCTATTTTGATTGCATTACTAGTAGATTCAGGGGGGTATGGTGAGTTTAGTATTTCCAGATTTCAGCAAGACATTTGACAGTGTACTTGTGAATAATATTGAGAAATATTAGCTATACTGTAATTTGGGAAGTATGTAACTGATTTAAACAATGGTACAAAATATCATTATTAATAGATCAGTTGTAACCAAGAAAAGATGATTGCAGTTGATTTAATCCATTCCTCTTTAGTATGTTGATCAACAACATGTGTCAATAAATTAAATTTTTAAATGACACCCTTAAGAGTCACGGCTAATGTACTAAAAAACAGAAATAAGATTCAAAAATATCTCATGATATTTTCCATTCTATGTATGATAGAGTAACTTGTGGCAGACTCAAGAGTCCTGCCAAGAATGACTAGAAAAAAATACAAAAACACACAAACAAAAACCTCCTTTGAATGAATCTAACAGCAGCTGAGGAAACCAGATTAGAGGAAAAAATTCAAGAGACAGTAAAACTATTTGGTAAGGAGAGCCAGCATTCTATAGCTATTTTTCCTTTAAGATATTTGCCAATTCTGGGTGTGTGGGTCATTGGATGAGGATCTAGGAAATGGGCTTGTGTGGAGGACCACTACTAAAAAGCAGAAACCTGCAGAACTATTTGCAGTCTTACAAGCCTAGAGAGTAAAAAGTAGAAAAATCAGTGGATTATTTGGGCAGACTTAAGGTTCTAAAGAGCAAGGATTAACTCAGACCTTCAAGCAGAATACCTTAAGTACTATGCCATAGGATAAGGGCAAACTAGAGTTCGATAATCCTTTGCAAGTATAAAACCCAGCCTCTAGCCACCTCAATCGCTAAATGGATCAAGTTGATCAGCCTCTACTTTATCTGCCTAGCAAAGGAAAGGGTGAACCCTCTCTGGAGGAAAATATCATCCAAGATCTCTACAATGTTTTTGTACACATTCAATAACAATTTACCAGACATCCCAAGAGAAAGGACCATGTGGCCAAAAACCAAGGTAAAAAAACAAAAACAAAAACAAAAAAGCAGTACAAATATGCCACAAATATAGAGGATATCAAAGAATTTAAAATACAAATGATCAGAGTGTTCAAGAAAATAGGTAGTCAAAGAAGAAAAAGATGAAAATTGTAGAATTGCAAGAGATATTCTGATCTATTAAATAGTAAACTAGAAATTTGAGACCTGAAAAATATAACAACTGAAATTAAGAACTCAAAGAAGTGTTAAAACAGCATATCCAATTCAGCATAAAAGAAAGATCTGACTTGGAAACAGGTCAAAGAATATATCCAGAATGAAGAAAAGAGAAAAAAAGAAATATAGAAAAAGGTATAATAGACATATGGGACACAGGGGAAAAGTCTAACATACATGTAATTGGAGTCCAAGAAGTTGAGGAGAGCTGAAGGAGCAAGAGTAGAAAAGAGATAATAGCTGAAAATTTTTCTAAATTGACAAAGTACATAAAGTCACAGATTCAAGAAGTTCTGTAAACTCTAAGCAGGATTAATTCAAAGAACATATAATAGTCAAGTTGCTGAAAACTGATAGAAATTATAAGAGCAGCCAGAGAATAAAGACCATTATCACAGGAAGCAGATGTGACACAGGCAACTGAGCTCCCACCTACCACATAGGAGGTCCAGTTTCAGTTCCAGTGCCTCCTAAAGAAGACAGTGAGCTGGCATGATGGGCAGGTGCAGTGAGCTGATGCAACAAGATGACACACTGAGATGATGCAACCAAGAGATACAGTGAGGAAACACAATGAGAGATGCAACAAAGCAGGAAGCAGAGGTGGCTAAGGTGATTAGGCAACTCCCTCCCACATGGGAGGTCCCAGGTTTGGTTTCTGGTGCCTCCTAAGAAGAGACCAAAACAGTGAGGGGTTGGAGGAAATAAATAAATAAAAATCTTTTTAAAAAAATGAAGCCAAGAATGTTACCAAATTCAAATAATAGGAAAAAGATATAACAATGATAGGTTTAAACATAAGAAATAAAATACACAATAATTTAGAAAAAATAAAATACAATAAAGTTTAAAAATGGGGTATTAAAAATGAAAAATACTAAAAAATATTTTTGATGTTTTGCCTTTCATCACTGTAATATCTGTTGTCATGTAGGTAAAGTGGCATTTTCTTCCATTTCTTCCCAGTGTCTTACTTTTTTATTTTATGTCTTCAAAGAGGTTTTAGGTCACAGTAAAGTTATGTACAGAATATAGGGGACTACCATATACCCAACATACTTCCTATTTTCCCCCTTCCTTATTAATAGCCATTTTACATGTGGAATGTACATTTGTTACAACTGATGTAAAAAGAGTGAAACATAGCTATTAACAGTGTTCAATGGTTTACATTTTGGTTTACATTTTAGACTGTAAACTTTGATAAATTTTTGATGAAATTTAACATGGCCTGTATCCATCATTGGAAGATCATGCAGAACACTTCCAATGCCCCCTAAGTACCCCCTCTTCCATCTATTCTATTCCTCCCTCTCCCTTCACTCAGGGTCCAGGTCAAAGACCAGGCTTCACTCCTTGAAAGACAAAGTTCATAGATATTTGCTACAACACTGAGAATTTGACACACTAGTCTGTCCTCCCCTATTAGGAACAGCCCATGATCTCGAGAGAAACTCTTCCCTTGTTTGAGAACATATTGGGCCTCCCTAGCACAGGAGTCCACTCTTTCCCATTTATTATGTGGGTCTCCTCACACTGAGAAAACACTATGACAAAGTGATTTGCACATTCTCTCGAAGACTGCCCCATGTGTGCTCTGAACCAAATGCCCCCCCAACACCCTAAACTGGTAGCCCTTTGTCATATTCCCAAAAAGGTTATCTCATTTTTGTAGTTTCATCCACATATCCACCAATCCCCAGTATTCACCTGCTCACTCCCCAAACTCTTCTCCCAGTTCGATGGATCATCTGACCCATCCTCCCCACCCTACCCCCTGTTGAGCTTACACTGCCCAACCCAATAGTATGACTTCACTTTTGTCATATCCTTTCACTGTCCAACTACACACTTCCACATTACCATATATTTTACCCATATGGACGTTGGCTCACAACCTTCTTCTCCCTTTCTAATTCCTGTAAGCATACCTTCCAAACAATAGCTCTCTGAGTCTGCTCGATTTGCTTAATTTGTATCAGTGAGGTCATGAAATATTTGTCCTTCAATGCCTGACTTGCTTATCTCAACATAAAGTCCTCAAGATTCATCCATGCTATCCCGAGAGTTAGTGCTGTATTCCTTCTTACAGGATAGTAATATTAAATTATATGTATGTACCACATTTTGTTTATCCATTCATCTGTTGATGGGCATTTGAGTTGATTCCAACTTTTGGCAAGAGTGAATAATGCTGCTATGAACATTGGTGTGCATATATCTGTTCATGTCCTTCCTTTCAGTTCTTCTGAGTATATACCCATCAGTGGAATTGCAGTATCATATGGCAGATCTATAGTTCATTTTATGAGGAACTGCCAAACTGTCCTCCACAATGTCTGGATCATTCTACATTCCCACCAGCAGTGGATGAGTGTTCCCACTCATCTTCATCATCTCCAACACTTGTAGTCCTCTGTTTTTTTTTATAGCTGTCAGTCTAATGGGTGTAAGATGTTATCTCATTGTAGTTTTGATTGGCATTTCCCTATTAGTTAGTAATGTAGATGTTTTCATGTGCTTTTTAGCCATTTGTATTTCTTCCTTTGAGAAGTATATTTTCAAGTCCCTTGCCCATTTTTAAAATGGGTCATTTGTCTTTTAATTTTTGAGGTATAGGTTTTCTTTATATATTCAGAACATTAGGCTCTGATAACCATAATAGATGGTTGCCAAATATTTTCTACCATTGGGTAGGCTGTGTTTTCACTTTCTTGATAAACTCCTTTGAGGTGCAAATGTTTTAATTTTGAGGAGGTCCCATCTATCAAATTTTTCTTTCACTGCTTGTGCTTTGGTTGTGAATTTCAGGAAACCATTTCCCATTACAAGGTCCTTTAGATATTCCCTACACTATCTTCCAAGGTCTTTAAGGTCTTGGCTATTAGATTTTAATCTTTGATCCTTCTTGAGTTGATTTTTGTATAATGTGTGAGATGGTGTTCTTCTCTCATTCTTTTGGATATGGATATCAAGTTCTCCAAGAACCACTTGTTGAGGAGGCCATTCTCCCCCAACTGAGTGGGCTTGGTGGCCTTGTCAAATATCAGATGACTGTATATGAAGGATCTATATCAGAACTCTCAGTAGGGTTCCATTGGTCAGGATGTCTATCCTTGTGCAAATACCATGCAGTTTTCACCACTGTAGCTTTGTAATATATTTTAATGTCTGTTATTGTGATTCCTCTGGTTTCATTTTTGTTTTTCAATGTCTTTGGCTATTCAGGGCTTCTTGCCCTTCCAAATAAATTTCATAGTTAATTTTTCCAAATCAATATAAAAATACTGTATTGATTTTTATTGGGATTGTGTTAAATCTCTAGATTAGTTTGGGAAGAATAGACATTTTGATGATATTTAGTCTTCCTATCAATGAACAGGGAATATGCTTCCATTTAATTAAGTCTTCTTTGATTTACTTTAAGAGTGCTGTGTAGTTTTCAGTGTATCAGTCATTTATATCTTCAGTTAAATTTATTCCTAGATATTTGATTTTTTAGTTACTCTTGTAAATGTTATTTTTTTCTTGTTTTCCTCCTCAGATTGCTCATTATTGGTATACAGAAATGCTACCTATTTTTAGGCATTGATCCTATTGATCCTATAACCTACGACTTTACTGAACTCATTTATAAGTTCTAGATGCTTTGTTGTAGATTTTTCAGGGCTTTCTGTGTAGAGGATCATGTCATCTGTAAATAGTGAAATTTTTACTCCTTCCTTTCCAATTTGGATGTCTTTTATTTCTCTTTCATGTCTCAGTTCTCGATCAAATACTTCTAAGACAATAGAAGTAGCTGTGTCGTAGAGAGAAATCTTTTAGGATTTCACCATTGTATATGATGTTAGCTGTGGGTTCTTCATATATACCCTTCATCATGTTCAGAAAGTTTCCTTCTATTCCTATCTTTTGCAGTGTGTTTATAAGAAAAGTATGCTATATTTTTTCTGCATCCATAGAGATGATCATGTGATTTATTCTTTTGATCTGTTAATATGGTGTATTAAGTTGATTGATAATCTTATGTTGAACCATCCTTGGGATGTTCATGTTGTATTATTCATTTGATGTGTTGTTGAATATGATTAGCAAGTATTTTGTTGAGGATTTTAGCATCTAGGTTCATTAGAGAGATTGGTCTATAATTTTCCTTTCTTGTGATACCTTTTTTTGCCTTTGGTATTAGGGTAATGCTGGCATCATAGAATTAAGTTTGACAATGTTCCTTCTACTTGTAATTTTTGGAAGGGTTTAAGCACCATTGCTGTTACCAGAATGTTTGGTAGAATTCACCTGTGAAGCCATCTTGTCCTGGCCTCTTCTTTGTTGGGAGGGTTTTGATGACTGATTCTATCTCTTTACTTGTGTTTGTTCTATTGATTTCATCTATTTCTTCTTTTGTCAATGTAGGCTGCTTGTGTGTTTCTAGGAATTTGTCCATTTCTCCTAAATTATCCTTCATGTTAGCATATAATTTTTCAAAAGTATCCTCTTATATCTTTATATCTGTGGGATCAGTGGTGACATCCACTTCCTCATTTCTTATTTTGTGTATTTGCATCTTCTGCCTATTATTGATTTCCAGCTCCATTCCATTATATTCAGAGTACGTGCTTTGTATAATTTCAATCTTCTGAAATTTAATGAAAGCTGTTTTGTTGTCCAACATGTGTTCTATCTGGAGAAAGAATCCTGATCACTTGAGTAGAATGCATAACCTGCTGATTTTGGTGCAATGTTCTGTATATGTCTGTCAGGCCCAACTCATTTATCATATTGTTCAAGTTGTCTGTTTCCTTCTTGGACTTCTGTTTAGTTGTACTATTTATTGATATGAGTGGCATGTTTAACTCTCCAACTATTATTGTTAAGACAACTATTTCTCTACAGAGTGTTCCTCATGTATGTTGAGACACCCTGGTTAGGTGCATCGATATTTATGATTGTTACTCCTTCCTGGTGGATTGTGTCTTTTATTAATATATAATGAAATTCTGCACCTTTTATCATTTTTTTGCATTTAAAGTCTGTTTTGTGTGACACCAGTATAGGTGCTCCTGCAATGTTTTGTTTACTATCTGCAAGAAATATCATTTTCCAACATTTTACTTGCGGATTATTTTCATCCAAACATCTAAGATGAGTCTCCTGAAGACAGCATATGGATTACTCATGCTTTCTCATTGATTCTGTCACCCTATGTCTTTTGATTGAGGAGTTTAATCCATTAACATTCAATATTATTATTGTAAAGACATTACTTACTTCAACCATTTTATCCTTTGGCTTTCATATGTCATACCTTATTTTTGTCTGTCTTTTTACCCTATTGGTTAGCCTTTCTGCTACCCTTTGCTTCTACACTCTCCTCCAAGCCTCTCTGTTTTGTTTTGTTTTCTGTTTTTTTTTTTAATTTTTTATTTTTCCTGGCTGCAGAACTCCCTTTAGTGTTTCCCGAAGAGTTGGATTCTTATTTACACTCTGTCTTAGTTTCTTTTTTCTGTGACTATATTACACTCAGCATCATATCATATTTGAAGGACAGTTTTGCTAGAGAGGGAATTCAAAGCAGGCATCTTTTCTCTTATAGTACTGTAATTATATCAGAAAACTGCCTTCTCACCTCCATGGGTTCTGAAGAGAAATCTGCACTAAGTCTTACTGGAGGTCCTTTGTATGTGAGGTTTCACTTTTCTTTTGCTTCTTTCAGAATTTTCTCTTTCTCATTGGCATTTGGCAGTCTGAATATTATGTATCTTGGGTTACATCTATTTGGATTTATTCTAATTGGAGTATACTGTGCTTCCTGGACACATATAGTCAAGTCTTTCATGACAGTTGGGAAAACTTTGGCCCTTATACACTCAAATACTTTTTCTGCCTCTTCTTTCTTCTGTACTCCTTCTAGAACTCCCATAAGAGTATGTTGGTGCACTTCATGTTATCATTCAACTCCCTGAGCATGTGCTCAATTTTTTCCTTTCTCTCTCTCTGTTCTTCTCTCTTTAAAATTTTAGCTGTTCTCTCCTGATTCTTACTTCTATGATTTCCAATCTGCTGTTGTATGCCTCTATTGTATTTTAATCTCAATTTTGTATCTTTCATTTCCATAACCTCTGTTATTTTTCTATTCAAGATTTAAAATTTTTCGTTGTGCTCACCCACTCTCTTTTTTTTTTTTTACTTTTGAGGTATTTTTTATTTTGATAAGAGATATTTTTGTATTGAATGACATTTGCCTTTTTTGTTGTTCATCTAATACTTGGAACAAAAATGAAAAATACAGGCTTGTGTTAAGTACTTATATCAGAAATATTTCAGAAACACTAAAGCTGCCTGTAAAAGAAATTTCATGTCACTGGATTGCCAGGTTGGTGAAAACATATGGGCAAAAAAATAAAAAAAATCATTACTAGAAGAGGAAGGAAGAACATAATTTTTAAGTTCTTCTTCTAAAATAGATGATGTCCAATACTTTAAGTCATTTTAGAATCCAAAGCACATTCTCTTATAGAAGTGATAAAAGTAATAAATATAAAATTTGAAATGGATTAGCCTATGAGATTTAAAATATAAAACTTTTTAAAGTATAATTGATAATTATACAAGCATAAGTTTAGTGGATAATTGCAAAAATTCTTGTTAAAACTCAATGGTTTTACCAAATACCATAGCTACTTAAAACATTTTTAATAATTTAATAAATCAATGAGTATGTTACACTATATTCAGTATTGAAATGGTGTAGTCCTCTATGAGGATATCAAAGCCAGATTTTCACCTCAACCTTAATTTCAAAATACTTTATTGTTGAAAATTTTAATCATCATCTGAACCTTCATTGAGTTGTAATCTTTTTGCTGCTGGAGAGTCTTGCCTCAATGTTGATGGCTGCTGATTGATTAGTGTGATAAGTGCTGAAGGCCAGGGTGGCCAGGCATGGCTAGCTAGCCATGGTCCTACAGCTCAGAGCAGCTGTCACTAAACAATCAATGCCACAGTGAACAGTGGGACACATGGGAGGAGCAACCAATCAGAGCTCACCCAATATCTTCTTAATGTCTTTTATTTATTTAGCCATGTTTTCCTTTAACTCCATGAATTGTTTTAGGAGGTCTGTATGAACCTCATTCAATAGTTTCTTCAAGTCCTGTATCTCATCTGGGTCTTGATTTGTTTCTTTGCATGAATCATCTGTTTTTTTCTTAGTATGCCTTGTAATTCTTTGCTAATGTCTTGGCATCTGATCATGATGCTGAGTTTACTTTGATGTTCAGTTTCTCCTTCTTGCCAAGGGATTTACTGTCAAGTGACTTTGTGCTACCATTGTTCTTTGATTCTTGGTTCTGCTTGTTCTGTGTATTAAGGATTGTCCCTGTTCAACCACTCAAACCAGAGCTAAGGACCCAGTAATGAGGTGCAGGTTAGTTTCCAAGGGCCTTGGAGAAGGATGCATTAAAGGTATTTTATTTTTTGTTTGTTATTATTTAATAAATTAATTATATCCCTACTTTTCATGCACATTTCTGGTCTGCCAGTAGATAGTGGTCTTTGGCAGACCTCTCAGCTCTGACTCCAGATTCTAGGGGAGAATACATTCACTGTAATGCCATGGGTGGGACAGAAGTGAAATCCTCAGGGTGGGCCAAGCTTCACAAACAAACTTTTCAGAAGCTGTTCTCCCTTGGCTAACCAGACCCTCCTTTACCTTTTGTCCTCAAGAACAAGCCCAGGAAAATAGGAAGGGTGTTTAAGAAGGCAAATTATATTTCATTCTCTGTGGGCTCTCACCCAGTCTGGAAATGTGAGATCCCTTAAATGCAGTAAACCATGTTCACTGGCAAAAAACTGAATTTGACATAGGCCGTGTCCTTCCCTCTCCCCAGTTATGAGAAAAGGACCCCTGCAACCCGCTCAGTCTGCAACCACCTAACAGGGACCAGTGGACCCTTTGATCTTTGCTTTGAGGGTGGGGGAAAGGACACCAGTAGTTACTGCTGCAGCTTTATTCACTGGATTTTTCTAGCCAGGCTATACTCCTTTCTTTCACCCTTATCACTTCTGGGTGGTATCTAGCCTTCCCCTCTTGTCCTTAACCCAAGAACAGCCTTCCAGACAGTCTTCATTTGTCCTCTATTTTTCTGGATGAGAAGTGATCTCAATACGTCTCTAATCCTTCATCTTCCAAGCCATTATATTGGTCATGATCTTTTTCTAGCACTATTCTCCTTTCTTCTAAAATTATCAGTACATTCAATAAGGCTGTATGTCCACCCAACTAGGAATAAGAACTGCAATGAGAATTGAATATATTTTCCATTTACTTGGGATCTTCCTTGTAACTTGGGACTCAAATCCTCCAATTTTACAAGTCTGAAGTGGAGAATGTAGGGTGTACAAACAAGTAACCTCTTGTATGGCCTTGATTAACAATCATAGCTGGCACTCACATTAGTTGGAATTGACCATCTGTGGGAGGGCTCCCTGGCCAAATTGGTTACTGCTCTGAGTAAGAGGTGGGGAAGCCATATCTGTGGGATCAAAGGGCAGTTTAGGATCACCCTCCCTCTCTTCTTCTCCTTCATAAGGTCTTGGAAGAGCAGTTGGATAAAGGAAAAAGTCCAGCACATTGTATGAGGGATTGGAATCAGGGAGTAGTTTCTCCTATTTCCTTTGTTAGCAGATTGTATTAAGCATGTGACTTGTTAACATAACACCATGCCCAAAACATTGAACATATAGTATATTATTCCATTTACTAAGTATTTTATAATAAATATCTAGTTGCAAAGTAGTATTGTATTCAAGAGATCACTTTGGTGGCTATTCCCAGCTATAGCTTAGTTTTTATGTGGCCATGCACTTTTACTCAGAAATATCATTCTCTTTTTAGTCATGAAGCTTCATAATCAAATTGTTCCCAATGTTTTAATATGTAGTCTAGAGGATCAACCTTCTCTTTCATTCTAGAGCTCTGTTTATTGCCCATTGTGACTCTGTGACTCCTTGTCAGTACTTGGGTGAGTTACACTTTAAATTTATTGATCAGAATTTTAGTACTCAACCAGGATACCAGTGGAAGTTCTCCTATACATAGGGAATGGAATCTGGTGTAGAACTCTAACCTAAAATCCGAGGCGCAACCAGCTCTGAACCTAAGCCAAATCATGCATCAAGTTCAGTCTAGGCAACTACAGCTTCAGCAGGAGATTTAAATCTTCACTCTAGAGAATAACTAATAATTTTGATAAGAAAATAAATATTCACTGAGGCTGCAGGGATCTCATGGACAGACTGTTTCCTTCCTGACTGGCTTCTTTCAGTATCCTCAATGCCAGAGGCAGAGGAACCTGGATACTGACAAGGTGCTCCTGCAAACACAGAGCAGAACATGGGTGTGGCACACATTGGGGGCCAATGAGACCACCAGGCAACAATCTTCTCAGAGGACACAGGGTCCCAAATTGGTCGCCAAACTTTAGGGGATCCCCTCACAGATCCTCTGGGTCTATGCCAGGCCCAGAGAATTGACTACAAAACAGATTTGGTCACTCTAGGAAAGAGGTTTGTTAAATAAGTGGAGGAGAGGAGATCGGATGTCTCAGATCTGCCTCTGCAACAGAAAGTAGAGTGGCATTATATTGGCTTATGTAGAGGACGAGTTAGGGGTTTAGTTAAGGAGACTGACAAGTGGGACGGGTTGCATTTTGTGCTTGCTGTAGAGAATTATATGTTTAATAGGGAAAACTACATGATTGGTCAAACATCATACATGTAGAAAAAATGGCATCTAAATCTCACCCAGAGGCATATAAAGTACTATTATAATGAACTAAAATTCAGTGAAGTTCATTCTACTACTAAACTGAGTCTCCAATAAGAATGAGAAAGTCCCATAACTTGGTTAACTAACTTTTGTGGTCAGCTACTGTACACAGCCATTCTACATTGGTTGGCTGGTTTCTAAATAGGGCAATATTAGGCTTGGGAGTATAACAAGTGTGACATTGCTAAAGAAACAGGGCAGAGAGATAGGACATTAGGAATTTCATGGGCAAACTCATTGTGGGA
Source organism: Cabassous unicinctus (assembly GCA_029593785.1). Lineage (NCBI taxonomy): Eukaryota > Metazoa > Chordata > Mammalia > Cingulata > Chlamyphoridae > Cabassous > Cabassous unicinctus. Next base: position 15,064 of record JAQZBX010061602.1, read on the forward strand.
CAACCTTTTGAGTGGACAGGAAAATAAGAAGGAAGTTGCCCCTCAGAAGCTCTGAATCATAATGTCTGCCTGGTGCATCATAAACAACAACAGTCTTGGATGGTCAGAGAATCATGGGTTACAGAAAGCAATCTTCCCATGTTCAAACCCACTCTCTGTGGTCCATGCAGCCATCCCAGTTCCTGAGAGAACCAAGGCTCCACTTACACTGGCTTCCTCCTCCTCTGATTGGGACAACCCCTGCCCCACTGGTCACTTCTGTCGTCTTCATGTTCTGGGCTTACAGATTCTGTGGAACTGATGTTGACTGTAATACCCCAACAGACCTGCCATCTGCCTAATCTATATGGGGCTTCATGTCAAATGTCCTCAGGTATTAACTGTTGGTTCTCCCAAAGCACAAGAAAAGAAAAAAATATTTCATGTAGATACAGAAAAAGTCCCTTATGCAACTTCTTTCCCAATGGAATGAGGAGTTAGTCCCAGCCCCATTCTGCTCTCTCAAAGTGGTGGCCCTTTCTGAGATATTGTCCCTCCACTGCTATGATTTCCTTCCCTTTTAAAAGGATCCTGGGTTAATCAAGATATGCAACTTATAGTGAATTTAGATTAGCACCCTTGAGCAAGTGCTTTTGCAGACACTATGAAACTCTATCTCAATACACAGTATTAAGAAAAAGACATTTATCCACAGGTACAAGGAATAGCAGATTCTGAGAAGCTACTTATAATCATGTTGCAACCATTGTTTAAACCTACATTAAAGTATGCTTTTCTCTTCAAAAATCAAGTGGCACAATGGGCATGAGAGAAAGCATTTACCAATAACCAATTAACACTGAAAAATTCTTTCCTTTGTCATTAGATTGGGAACTTCAAAGTAGGAGGTATATCATGTTATAATTACTGCTTTACCCTCAGCACCCTATTTATTCATTGGTTTCTAACAAATGTGATAGGAATATATTTGAATTGAGATGGAACAAATCAAATTTTCCACTGTTTTCTAATAAATGTGATATGAGTATATGAATATATTTGAACTGAGAACGAAAAAATCAGTAACTTATTCTTTCTTTATTTATTTTTATTGTTCATAAAAATCAAGATTTTTCCCAGTACACACCAATATTTGTAAAATGATATATAAATACATATACATATATGTGAATTTTCATACATAAATGTTATTTTATATATATATATATTTTTAAAGATGCTTAGATTACCTAATTATTACTTAGAAATTACAGGGATTCCCATGTTCCCCACCTCCCACACCTCCCACAACATCGCACACCAACATCCTTCATCAGTGTAGGACATCAACGCAATGGACATACACATCCTGGGGTTTGCCACCAAGCATAGACTGCATTTCACATCATAGGCCACTCTCTCTCCCACACATTTCTGCGTGGTATATGCTGATGTAAAATGGCCTACATCTGTCGCCACAATGCCACTCATGACAACCCACAAGACCCAAAAAAGCTCCAGTATTTCAAATGTCTCTCCCCTCCCTGACCCAAAAATGTCCAGTGGCCACCGTCTCCACCTCACTCTAACAATTTCTTCCATTGCTTGAATCACAACATGCGACAGAACACCACTAAGTCCATTCTAGTCTGTAGCACTTTCCCCAATCCTGGAGGGTTTGGGATGGTGATGTCCACTCCACCTCCAAGTGAGAGAAGGTTATTATTCCATGGATACACTGGATGGGATTATCCTGCCTGCAGGTGCAGACCCTCTCCATTCCCTGGGATGGCTGTTGCCCAAAATCGTCTCCTCACCAGGTGACTTGGATGAGTCCATTGAGCTATAGGGCAGCGGTTGCAGCTGCACCGAGATTGCAGGCACAACTGGCACATAGGTAGGCCAGAGGCTCCAGTCTCTGGAAGTACACTTAAAAACTCAAGCATCACATATAGGTTTGAATAGAAGGGACTGATGGATCATGTGCAGGGAGGACTTATTTGAGTCTGACTCTGTCACTGTCAGGAGCACAGAC
>JAQZBX010061603.1:6363-17153 GCA_029593785.1 Cabassous unicinctus
CACAGGGCCACATCGGCTTCCCTGAGTTGGTTTTCTCATTTGTTTTGTTTGTTGTTTTTGTTTTTTCAGGAGGCACTGGGAAACAAACCCGGGACCTCTCATGTGGGAGGCGGGCGCTCAACTGCTGGAGCCACATCCCCTCCCTTAAATGTATTTTTTTAAATGCCACCTAACATAATGAGATCATAGGGAGGCACTTAACACATAATCTTAATATTGAATCTTAGCATATAACATGCAGAACTGTGTGGGACAGAGTGTGGCCTACAATGGTCCATGCTTAGTGGCAAAGCCCCAGGATGTGTATATCCATTGCAGATGATGTGCCACACTAATGAAAGATGTTTATGTGGGAAGTTGTGGGAGGTGTGGGAGGTGTGGGAGGTGGGGAACATGGGAATCCCTGTAATTTTTGTGTAACATTTATGTAATCTAAGTATCTTTTAAAATATTTTTTTAAAAATAGAAAAAAAAATACTGAATCTTGGTTATATGGCTGTACAGGATGAAATGCAACTTTTAAAGTTCATTTATATCTGAAAACACTAATATTTCAAATTAGCCTTTATATTTATCATGATTAAACAAAGTGATTCTGGAAGCAGCTTCTTCTTAAATGAGTAGTTAATGAGCTGTAGTGCCTTCTGGATAAATCAGAGTAATGATTAAAAAATGTTTAATGTATAGGTTTTATTATCCATATTATTTTATTTAAATATAATATTTATTCAGTATTAATTACATACTCAAAAACAGAAGTCAGACAAGTATTAAAAACGTTTTCTAGACAACTGTCCAAAGACATGAAAAAGAAACACATGAAAAAATGTTCAACATCACTAGTGATTAGGGAAATGCAAATCAAAACTACAATGATATACCATTTCACACCTATTAGACTGGCTGCTATTAAGAAGTCAGAAAACTGTAAATGTTGGAGAACATGTGGAGAGATAGGAATGCTTATTCACTGTTGGTGGGAATGTAGAATGGTACAGCCACTGTGGAGGACTATTTGGCAGTTCCTAAAGAAGTCAAATATAGACTTGCCATGGGACTTGGGAATACCATTGCTAGGTATATACCCAGAAGAACTGACAGCAGTGACACAAGTAGATATCTGCACGCTGATGTTCATAGCAGCATTATTCACGATAGCCAAAAGCTGGAAACAACCCAGGTGTCCATCAACTGATGAATGGATAAACAAATTGTGGAGTGTACACACGATGGAATATTATGCAGTGGTAAGAAGAAACGAATTTGTGAAACATATGACAACATCGATGAACCTGGAGGACATTATGTTGAGTGAAGCAAGCCAGACACAAAATAACAAATACTGTATGACTGCCCTATTACGAACTAAGTATATTATGTGAAATATAAATATACTGGTGAAATATGAATATGGGTAGAATTGCATATATAAGACCATTTTTCTTTGAAGCTGAATAAATGTAAGTTAATACTACAAAATATTAATATCAGACAAAAAAAACCATTTTACTAAGTGAAGGAGACCAGACACAGAGTACTACATATTGTATGATTCCATTTACATGAAATGTAAATATAAATCAATTTATAAAGATGAAATGAGATTAGTGGTTATGCAGATATGAAGAAGGAATGCTAAGGGCTGTGGAGTCTTTCTTTTCGGAGTGATGAAATTGTTCCAAAATTTTTGAGATGATGAATGTACAACATTGTGATTATACTAAAAGCCACTGATTATATACTTGGATAGAATAGCCAGAAACACCAGCTATGTACAGTAGGGGAAGCATACAGAGATTGAGAGGTGAGGAATTTTCTTATTTGTTTGCCTGTTTATTATTATTGAAATAATGAAAATGCTCTAATAATGATTGAAGTGACGAACACATAACTGTGCAATTATACCAAATATGACTGATCTTACACTTTGGATGAATTGTATGCTTTATTACTATGTATCAATAAAATTGATTTGTTTAAAAAAAAAGTTCTCAAATATAATTCTTGGTGTGAAGCACATTCAACTCATTTTTAAAAATTGCTGAAAGAGTAATAGGATTTTCTATTTGAAATCACAGATACATCCACAGGGGAAAAAATTTAGCAATCCAAGAAAACAGAGTCTTAAAAACAGCAGAGGGGAGCAGAAATGGCTCAAGCAATTGAGTGCCTGCCTCCCACATGGGAGGTGCCGGGTTCGGTTCCCGGTGCCTCCTAAAGAAAACAAAAAAACAGACAATGAGAAAAAAAAAAAAAAAAGAGCAAAAACAATGAGCAAACAGACGAGGTAGCCATCTCTCTCAGGGGTGGGGGGAAACAGCAGAAATTTGGGTATTTAATGCTTTAATAATGAATTACTGAGCTTATTTTAGTAATCCAAGTGAATACAGAAAATGTAGGCCTAAATCCTGCTAATAAAATATTAATGCATGAGCAATTACCACTTAAAAGAGAACATCTAAAAAGACCAGGATATGTCTGTTTTTAAACAAATATAAAATTCAATATTAACCTATGTATATTAATCTGTACCTAAAAAATTAACAAAGGCAAGCAAAAATGGAAAGGGATTAAAAACAAAGTCCAACTTGTTCTGAATTTCCTATAGAGATAGAATTTAAAAATAAGTATATTACTTCAAAAGGGCAAGATGAGGAAATAAGCCTTGACAATGATTCTTACACAAATTATAGCACAGTATTTCAATATCAGGATGTAATCAACCTAATGTCTTTTTCACATGACTAAATTTTGAAAAATAAGGTTAAGAAATCAGAAGATCCTCAAATTTAATATCTAAATTGAAATTATTATGTAAGCAAATATTCACCAAGCATCCCTGAAATCTTACTCTTTTAAACTGTGGACAAATGCAGCTCGGATCCATCTTTAAATAATCAGTTCATTTAATGCTATGATCATAATTCACCAGGTAAGCATGGACATGAAAAAGTGTTTCTGTTCTACAAAAGCAGCAATGCAATAGACATATTTAATACCAGAGAACTTGAGCAACTATTTTAAGCATCTTTAAGAATCCAACTGAATCACAGGGGAAAACGTAATTCATTAAATGGTACTGTGGCATAAACCATTTAGAAAAACAAGAAAGTCCAGGTGGCTTAAAAATTGGAATACAGATGGAAGGGACCACAATGGCAGCATAAGTTGCTCCAGGGTGCTGTTTCCTTACTGAATCTTTTGAACAACGAGCAAAAATGGGCAGTCATCTTCCTCAAAACTCCAGAAAACAGTTAAAGGGTTGCAGTAACTGGGAAAATGCCAAATCAAGAAAATGTATCTTTAAAAACAGTAGGAGAAGCTCCTGGGCACCCTTGCCTGGTCCCTCCTCCATTCCCTCTCAGCACAGTGTGGAGCCAGCCTGAGCGTCCACTGTGGGTCCCTGGCCCTGCTCCAGAGGGAGCAGAAAAACCTATGCACATACTTGAGTGTCCATATGTTCGTGCCAATCTCAGTAGCAGCCTAAAAGACTGAATGAGGGAACTCCTCTCAGGCTAGCCCTCCAAGAACTTGCTCTTCAGGGAGAAGGAGCTTGCATCAAAGGACTTACTTTATCACGAAAGTAAAAAGACAACTGACGGAACGGGAGAAAATATTTGGAAACCACATATCTGATAAGGGTTTAATATCCAGAATATAAAGAAATCCTACAACTCAACAACTAAAAGACAACCCAATTTAAAAATGGACAAAAGACTTGAATGGACATCTCTCCAAAGAAGATATACAAATGGCCAAAAAGCACATGAAAAGATGCTTAACATCATTAGCCATTAAGGAAATGCAAAGCAAAACCACAATGACATACTATTTCACACCCACTAGAATGGCTACTATTTTAAAAAATGGAAAGTAACAAGTGTTGGAGAGGATGTGGAGAAAGGGGAACACTCATACATTGCTGGTGGGAATATATAATGGAGCAGCTGCTGTAGACTACAGTCTGGCAGTTTCTCAGAAAGTTAAGTATAGAATAACCATATGATCAGCAACCCCACTTCTAGGTATATACCCAAAAGAACTGAAAACAGGGACTCAAATAGATATTTGCACACCAATGTTCATAGCATCATTATTCAAAATTGCCAAAATATGGAGCAACCTAAGTGTCCCTCATCAGATGAATGGATAAACAAAATGTGGTATATACATATAATGAAATCTTCTTCCATACAAAAGAATGAATTTCTGAATTTCTGATACATGTGACAACACATATGAGCCTTGAAGACATCATATTGAATGAAATAAGTCAGATACAAAAGGGACAAATATTGTATGATCTCACTGATATGAATTACTCAGAATCAGCAAATTTAGAGTAAGAAACCAGAATATATATTACCAGGGGCCAAGGTAGGGGGAGAGAATGGGGACTGAATGCTTTATTGGTACAGAATTTCTGTTTGGGATGATGGAAAAGTTTTGGTAATGGATGGTGGTGATGGTAGCACAACATTGTAAATGAAATTAACACCATGGAATGACATATTTAGGGAAATCTTAGGTTATATGAATGTTACTAGAATAAAAATTAAAAAACAAAAACACCCATAGACTATATAACACAAAGTGAACCCTAATGTAAACTATGGACTATAATAAAACAATTACAGTAATATTCTTTCATCAACTGTAATAAAGGTACCACACTAATGCAAAGAACTAATAATGGTGGCTATACAGGAACTCTATATTTTCTTCATGATTTTTCTGTAACCTTACAGCTTCTCTAATTTAAAAAATATTATTTTAAAACTTGGAATGTAAAAACAAAATATAACAAGTTACTGAAAAAAATATGCAGCTGAATATATATATAAAATTTTGGGAGTAGGGAAAGATTTATAAAAAACCATAAAGGAAAACATTGATAATCAATTTGGCATATAATATTTTAAAACATCCATGTTATAAATTAACACACTTGGAAATCTGTGTATTTAATAACTTAATAAAGTTAAAAGGCAAATGAAAAACTAGGAAAAGATTTAGAAGTAATGTAAACTCATTTAAGTGAAAAAAATACTTAAAACTTTTAAAATGACTTTAGAATAACGTGCAAAGAATAAAGATGCAATTCACACACCCAAGAAAATTATTTACATAAGAAATCATGAGAAAATAAAAATATTTATACCCTCTATTGATATAAAAAAGAAAATGGTCTTCTCATTCCCTCCTGATATTAATATTAATAGTTTTCTGGACAGTAAATGCATAATATGTATCAAGATTATAAAAATTTGCACACTCATATATCCAAAAATTTTTCTTCTAAGAATTATCCTACAAAAATAATCAAACTGGCACACAAACAGAAGAATTCCTTTTTTAAGAGGCACTATTCAAAAACAGGAAAATTTAGAAAGAAAGGATTAGCTCAATTAAACGAAGTCCATATATGGAAGATTATGATAGTGCTACAAATGAAACAACTTCTAATGATATATTCCTAAATTCACAAAATTATAAAATAGAAACTATTTTTTCAAAATTAAAATTTGTATAAGCAGGAAAAGTTCTCAAGAGTTAACTAAAATAATTATCTTCAGGGATTGAGATTAGAGGTGGTTTGCATGTGTATTTGGTTTTTTGGTTTTTTTCTCCCTATTTGGATTGTCTAACCTACCCACACAGAAAATTATAATTATTGTTTAATTCATTTCATTAAATTACTTAAGTCTGAGTATTTCTTGGCAATCAGGCAAAAAACTACCAACAAGGTTTTCTTCCTTTCTTTAATCTACATCCTGTGAATATTTGTTTTATTTATTTTAAAATTAGATTTATAGTGTGATTCCAACTATTTTTCTAACTATTTTGTAATGGTAGTTGTCTCTGAACAATGGGATTACCTATGGATTTTTCATTTTCTTCTATGTGTTTTCTCTATTTTCCTAATCTTCTATAATGGTCATATACTACTTTATTTTTTTTTTTTTTAGGATGTCCAGGCATCGAACCCAGGACCTCATACATGGGAAGTGGGTGCTCAACCACTTGAGCTACATCTGCTCCACTATATATTACTTTTAAAATTTAAAAATAATGGATTTTTAAAAATACTTATATATTTTATATAGATATACACACACTCACAATTATGTTTTTTAAAAACCACAGGAAGAAAAAGAAGAAAGTACATCAATTTTCTTATAGTGGTTATTGCTGGCAGGGGGTGAGATTTTTCTTATTCCTAATTTTCTGTTTCAACTTTCATAGAACCATGTACATATATAATGGAAAACAGAACTACATTTTCATAAATAGAAAATAAACAGATGAAGTCATCAAGAATGAATACCAGATATTTTTAACATCTTTAGAAATACAAGTTAAAAGAGGTTTCAATCACATAGTTTTCAAATAACTGTTATATTTAAATGGATCCAAAAGCAGATTTTTTCCAAGAAGTATAGTATTACAAATTATTTCTTAGGACATGACTCTTGAGACTGTAAAGTCTGATAAGAGTTGGAGAACAATTGCTGTGTATGGGTGTATATGTGTGTGTCCATGCTATCTAAGGGATGTACGAGTAAATCAAACCAGCAACAAAAAAATATTAAAAATTTAATACTTAATATTTAAAATACACGCTCACAGCCCTGAGTGGAACCATTCATTTTTTAATACATTAAATAAACATGTATTGAGCAGTTCTAGATATGTTTTATCTTTAAAATCTAAATAAATCTTTGTTTAATACCTAAAAGGGTGGAAATAGAAGTAAGATACCAATAATTCACAATAAGAATTCTTCATTTCGGTTGTTTATCCCTAAGCCATTAAGCAATAGAATACATTAAATTCTTTTCACATTATCATAAAAATACTTCTTACCTGCCAGTAACAAACTGCAAGAGAAGAACTCTCTCCTCTTGAGTAATGTCTTCCACAACTTCCCAGAACCACTAAACAATAACAACAAAAAAACTTAGCTCACATTTCAGAGCAATTGCAGACTTTTTAATAACAGAAAAATATTCAATATTCACAAAGCATACTTTATTCTATAAAACTCATTTATCAAAAATAAATTTCATACAAAGCTTTCATAAGCAATATTCCCCTAAGAAGAATTTAGGGAAATATTTTACTTTGTTAATTAATGTAGGTTTTCATCCAGTAGTGTTTGGAAAGCTTACAAAATTAAATGGCAAAATTTAACTTCATTCTATGCTCTAGAGAGATTTTACCTGAATAACTGGATCTTCTCTTTCATAGCCACTTGTGTATTCTGTATTTTTTATCCAATCGCTCACATCAATTTCTGGCATGCCAGAAAGCAGTAGCTCCTTTGGGGAAGAAGAAAAATATTACATTAATCTTCTTTGGGAAAAAAAGTTATCACATTTAAATAGTAAATTTGCCTTAATTAGAACTAATCCCAAGTAAAACCGATTTATTTTTGTGACAGTTTCTGCATGTCATCAATAAAAAGCACTCATAGGACAGGAATCCTTGATACTAATGGTCTCAAATATTATGAAAAATCTCCACACTGATACAATGTAATTAAAACATGAGACGAGACAGAAGTTTATGTGTAAAGACAGTTCATATGTGCAACAATTTTATTAAAATTACCATCTTTGGTTTACTTTTATTTTCTGATTCTTTGCAAATTTGTTAAATTCTGTAAATAAAGAAGACAGTATTCTCAACATCAAAGTGATAACAAAGACCTGAGTAAATTCTGGATAAGCAAAGGAAAGACTGTGAAGAAACCTTTATCACTAGGAAAAAAAAAAAAAGAGGAAATAAAAATAGTTACTATCAGGAAAAAATCATTGAAATCGTCTGCTGGAATTGAGTGTAGCATATACAACCCATATATTTTAATGTCAGAAACTGACACATTCAAGTGTTCATAGCTATTAGCTTACCTAGTTCACATGGCTCAATATTTTAATATTCTGGTACTATCATGAATAAGTTCATAAGCAGCATAGTATAGAAGGATAGCCCCTCTGATATTTGGCAGGAACCTTTCAACTGTAATATATTATATACGTATTAATGACAACATTGTTGTTATCATTTTTTGAACATGAAAATCATTTCTTGGCTTGAAACAGCCTCTGTCTACATGGATAAATCACCTCTAGTTTAGTACATTAGAGCTACTAGATACCTTCTCTTCATTAAAATTCCAGAATCTGTCTTTAAATGAGATGCATATCTAGTTGAGATGTTTGCACCAATTCTCCTGTTTATGTTTCTTCCCCCAGCACTACCCTTTCTTAGGAAAGACACAAATCATAAAATGTCACATGAAAGATCCTAAAATGAAAGCCCATAATTCTTGACCTTGAGAGAGAGTTTGGCAAGACTTATGAAGAGAATGGGCTGTGGAGTCAGAGGGTACAGGTTCATAGAATGACTCTAACGCATACTCTATAACCTTAAGCAAATTTCACCTAGTTTTCTAATCTGTAAAATGGGAGTAATAATACTTACCTAAGAATTTTGTTGTTAAGGATTTTTAAAATTATTACATATAAAGTACCTGGCAAATAATAGTTCTTAATAATTATTATTATTACTGCAAAAATCAGGGAGTTGCTTACAATGTTACTCTTTCCAAACAAATAACACACTATTTCAATCAGTTCAACTTAGTAAAGTTAGTGCCCAAGACAAACTAGGAAACCTGACCTACCTTCTAATATAATAACCACAATTAAAAACTTACCAGTAGTCGATCTAAATATGAAAGATAAAGGAATAAAGCTTTTAAAAGGAAACATACAGAAGGACTGTGGGGAGATGAGGGAGTAGGGAGCTCTAAGACTCAATCCTTCCACCAGAAGAACTATTAAATAGGCAAGAACTTTCTGAAACAACTACTTTGAAACTCCAGAGGCAACAGAACACTGTTTGGCATCCAGAGAAGAGAGGGAAGAGGCTGGTAAATTACAGTAAAGACCAGTAAATTGCTCTTAGTGGTGGTTACCGGCACCCATCCCCCACACTCGTGGCAGGCCACCATGGGGTTCAGGCCCTGACTAGCTCACTGGTATCAGAAAGGGATGTAAAAATCATTTTGCCCAGACCAGGAGTGGGCATGCCTATTGCTGATGGCTGATCATGATTTTTGAATAGCAACATCAGATTGCTGAGGGCCAGGCTCTGGCGGCAGCCACTGTTCCAACACGCCCTAGTCAAAGACACTGGCAGCCCTCCTCTCAGGAGCAAAACAAAACATGTAGGAGAGAAATGAGAATCACAAAATGATATATATGGTAAAATAAGTAGCTGGAAAAGTTACCACAACAAGAAAAACTCTCTTAATAGATTCTTCTTTGTAGAAGGACAAGAAATTACCTCGTATGGCCAAATAAAAAAATCAGAAATAACGTGAATATGGCTAATGGGAAGACAGGATTTCAACATCTCCCATGTAGGGGACATTAGAAATACATTTCATTTTTGTCTACTATCACCTCACCCCATTTTAGACTAAAGAATTGCTTATCTGGTTATTAAGATTAAGATAAGCAGAATCACAAATCTCCTACCACATCTCTAAATATGAACGTTAAACAATAACATCTTATTGTACATTATTCCACTCATCAGTAGTCCAAAATTATTTCTAAATTACAACAACTAGAATTTTATACGTTGGCAACAAAATAATAGATATTTTTCCTTACCAATTCATATTCATCAAAAAGTTGTATGAGGGAAGGTGGAATGAACATATGAAAGCCCTGTAAAAAAGCATTGATCTGAGGCTGAATGGCTCTTGTCATACGAAGTTCTGTAACAAGCTGGACATACTCTGCCTATAAAGGAAAAAAATTTGCAATGATTTTTTTTTTTAATTTCACATAATTAAGGTAATGCTGATATAATTCCATTTCTCGGTTGAAAGGTAAAAGTTTAGAATATTCATACATCTCGGTAAGCCAGGAAACCATTAGACCAAAATCAAAGGAATCATCTCTCACACTTTGTATCAGTGAGTGCTATCAAATCTACCTTTAAAAAATATTCTCGAGGAGCAGGTGTGGCTCAGTGGTTTGGGTGCCTGCTTCCCATGTACACGATCTTGGGTTAGATCCCCAGTACCTCCCACAAAAAAAATTCTCAATCTGATCTTGTCACTTCACCTCCACTTCTAGCACCCTGGTCTAAGGCATTATCATATCTCACTTGGATTACTGCAACATGGTGTCCTTGTTTCCATTTTTGCCTCTGTACTGCTGTTTCTCCACACCACATCCAAAGTGATTTTTCTTTTCAAGTGTAATTCAAACCACGTAACTCCCCCGCTCAAAAACCCTACAATGGCTTCCCACCCACTTAGAGTAAAATCTAAATTCCTTGCCTAATGACTTAGGACCTAAAAGACCTAGCCTTTGTCTTTCTCTCTGATATCATTTCCTTCTACTTGTTCACTTACTCAACTCCAGCTTTCACTGGCCTTCTTGATATTCCCCAAACACAAGCTTGTTTAGGCTTTAGAATCTTTATATTTCTGGTCTCTCTAAGTGAAATCCCTTATCAGAATGAAATTATCCTGCAGGCCTTGTTTTGTCTACTATTTTATATCAGAGCTCCTTTAAAAAAAGTAGCAGCCACTTTTTAAGAGTACACCAAATATGTGATGAATGAATGCATACATTCATCAACTTATTTAATACAGACTTAGAAGTTCTACTTGATGAAATGGCTCATTTAAGCACAGCCAATTTGATTCTGAATAAAGGTAAGCTATTCTAACACATTTTATGTTGACATACATCATTGTTGTC
>JAQZBX010061604.1:0-17069 GCA_029593785.1 Cabassous unicinctus
GTGGAGTTGACCAGTAGGCTACAGGGAAAGTAGGTTCAGGTTAGAGAGAGATTTGGGATTCATTACCCTAGAGGTGGTAACCAGTGCCCTGGCAATAGTTGAGAGCACCCAGATGGAAGGCTTAGAGCAGTGTTCTTTTTTTTTTTTTCCTTTTTCTTTCTTTTTCTGTTACTGTTATGGTACCTGGCACCATTTTTTGTTTGCTTCTCTATCATTATCTGGAAAGAAAACATTCTAGAATAACATCATTAAAAACAGGTCTGGTATAGCATGGCCACTATGTAATATAAAGCAGGTACAAGATATTTTACATTCACAGAGGTATGATACAGTATTGCCCTACATCTATAATACTAGAGGATACAGTAGAGCAGTGGTTCTTAATAATTTCCTTATTTGGGGAGAATGAAATGAAATAATTAAACAACTAAATAAACAAACAGAATGAAATACTGCAGGCCTTAACCCAGAGATTTTTATTTAATTTGTCTGGAGTGAGATCTGTACATCAGTAGGTTTTAATATTTCCCCAGGTGAATCCAGTGTACAGCCACAGTTGAGAAACTTCTTGGCTGCCTACTGCAATAGCCTGGAGAAGTTTAATATTTATGGAGACCCGGGTTCCCCACCAGAAATTCTGATTCTTTTGGTCTGGGTTGCAGCCTGGGCATTAGGGTTTTTAGAACCATACAGCCCTCGTCTCCCAGCTGGCCGGTGATTTTAATGTGCAGCCAGGGCTGAGAATACCTAGCTTAGAGTGCACAATAGCAGAGGGCCAAAGACAGAACCCTGGGTTTCCCCAGTCCAAGCGTTAAACAAAAGCAAAGTCTCCATGAAGGAGATATAGGAGGAAAACTGGAGTGTTCTGAAGGGAGAGTTTCATTTGGAAGGAGTTAAGTCAGCAGTGTGAGGTGCTGCAAATAGGGACTTCCACATGGGCGGGGGTGCCTTCCAAGGATGCTGAGTACCACTGAAGGAAACCTGAAACCTAGGGTCTCTGCTGGTCCTTCTGTTAACCTGAGCTTTTTGACGGGCTTAGATGGGCAGACCTGAATTGCCCTACTTAATAGAGCTGGAATTTAGATGTCAGGAGGCAGATGGGAGGGGAAGGCGGGAAGACGCCAGTAAGATGGCAAGCCCAGTGAGAAGCCCTTTGTGGCAGGGGTACAGAAAGGACTTTTAAAAACTGATATGCAGTTACAAGTTGTTGGTTGTGAAATGTCTGTACATAACTATTTCTGGCAGACTTCAAACCTGCATTTAAAGGTCTGCTATATTTGGGTGTGGAAGGATGCATCAGGGAGCTAAAGGTTGAGAAGCCAACTTCAAGGAGATGAATGGTGGATTGGGGAGGCTGTTGGATTTTCCCTAGGATGTGACATGGGAGGTAGAGCCACTCTTATCTAAGAGACAGGGTGACATCAGGTCTGCTGCTAAACACAGGTAGTTTGGCTTTGACCATCTGGAGGTCATTGAACATGGTGGAGGAATTTCAGCTGAGTGGTGGAAGCAGATCTCAGTGGGCTGAGAAGTGAGTAAAAATGAGAAATTGAAGGCAGAATATAGAATATCCTTCTGAGAAGAAAGTGCTGTCTGTCTCTGAGCAAATTGTTCATTCTCAGGTAATTCACTTATATCTTGAATGGTCTGCATCTTGCATTCCTGGATTTTCTTTTTCTAAAAGATACAAACTTTAATGTTTTACAGTCAAGTAATGAATAGATCTGGCTGCTTAATAAGGGAATCTCTCCATTTTCCATTTGAAAATATAGAAGATGCACATATTTGCTTTGTGGTAAAAACTGTTACTCTCATTAGATTGCACACATTAGACATTGAAAGGAGGGTTATTTGAACTGCAGTATGACCCTGTATTCTGGGTTCTAGACTGCACAGGGAATTATTTCTAATTATTCTCTCAGTACTTGGAGATATATGTTATATTTCACATCATTAAACTCATTTAGAATGATGCTTCGGGGGACAGACTGACATACCCTTATAATTGTACCATGTTCTAAGAGATTGTTTTGAAATTCTAGCCTTCCTTTTTTTTTTCTAGGTGACGTAATGCATACTTGTAAAATGAAAAGGTAGGAGAGGCGGGGACTCAAACACCTTAGTGAGGAATAAAGTTGAAAGTGCTACACAGTTGATTTGGGGGTTAGGAATAGAGTTAGAGCCTCAGGAATATCTGCTGCACAAGTAATTATTATAAAATTGATTTTACAGTTCAACACGACCATTTTGTAGTGGCTTTGTAAAACAAAACAAGAGAGTGTCAGAATATCCCTGTGCAGTGCCTTTTGGGACCTGGAGGCTCTGTGGTCACAGAGCAGGGTGAGAGGGCAGGAAACTCTGAGCCCTATTTTTGGGTAAGGCTGGGTGGGGTTAGGGGGCCCAGCAAATGGATCCGCTGTCAGGGCCACAGCTGCCCTGGGAGCTCTGTTCCCATGGGGCTTTACCTCATCTTAGGACCCTACTTCTTGTGTCCCTCCCTCCACCATCTGTCAGTTACCATGGTTTGGCTTCTTGTCAGTTGGTGACCAGGCATCACCAGTCTTTGGGGTTGCTCCCAAGTGGCAGCACTGGGGGCCTGGCAGATGGTGCATACACAAAAGGCACAGACGGGAGGATGAGCTCAGGGCAGTGGGGGACTCTGACCCCCACTGTGTCTGGATAGACACTCCAGAGTGGGCTGCAGAGCCAGAGGGAGGGGTGGATGGGTGCCAGCAAAGGTAGGACATGCTTTGCACACTTTGCCTTTTGCTTCAGGCAGAGGAAACAATGGTTAGAAAAGTCGTGAACTTTTCAAGAGAACGTGCCGCCCCCCCCCAACCCCCAACCCGTTTGAGAATTCCGTATTCTTCAGTGAGACCTTCTTGTCTAATTTTGGAAACCAATAGCAAACCCTGCCACCTGGTGGCAAACACACACACTTGACAGAACAAACGAGGAGACCTTAAAATTGCAGTTTTAAAAATTGTAATTGCAACGTGAATGATGAAAAGAAAAAGGGCTATCATTTTGAATGGCAAACCTCACAACCATCTATTAAGTGGTTCTTCTTATCTCTACTTTATAGAAAGGAAAGGCTCAGAGGACATAAAGTGACTATTGCCTGAGGTCATCTACTTAAGAAATGATTTGAGTTTTAAAAACAATAGAACAGCACTCCTCAAACTTCAGCAGCATCAGAACCCCCTGGTGGGCTTGTTAAACCACACATTGCTGAATGCCACCCCGTATTTTCTGATTCAGTAGGTCTGGGGCGGGGCCTGATGATTTGCAACTTTAACCAAGTTCCCAGGTGGCACTGATGCTGCTGGTTCCTGCACACTTCAGGTGGCACTGGCGGAGAACACAGTCCAGTGCATGCTAAGTGTAAAAGTTCTTTGGATAAAATTGATAGAGGCAGAGGCAGGATTCGAACCGAGGCTATCTTAGTCCACAACTTGTTCTCTTTTTACAAACTTTGTGCTCCCTCTCAAGTTCATTGTTTAAGACTTAAAGCTCTGTACTTTGCCCCTTGCTGAGTTTTTCTTTTTAAAATCATATCCAGCTTTTGTGTGCTGGAGTATTTGTTGAAGGGCCAGTTATGTGTCAGGACTTTCTCAGACTATGAACAATACCACTGAGTGTGAGACATAGTTCTTACTCTCCAAAGATTATACTCCTTGGCTGGAAAAGAGATGTCTTGCAAGTATGAAAAGGTTATATCAATACAGGACCTTGGAAAAGTTACAGGCAGTATGGCAATTGGATCAAAGCAGAGGAAGAGGTGCCCTGTCAAAAAGGCATGGACCAGGGTCCAGGAAACCAAGTATAGGCTCCTGAAGAATGCATCAGATTTGGATAAATAGGACAAGGGGAGCCTGTGAGGGGAGAGGGGGCAATATTATGAAAATGAGGAGAAGGAAAGGGAGCACACATTGCTGAAGTACCTTCTATGTATCAGGCATTGGAGGTCACACTTCTCTTAGTTGTCTCATCTACTCTGAAGAGCACCCTTATAAAGCTGGTAATGCTTTCCTCATGTTACCAGTAAGGAAACTGAGGCTCAGAACAGCAAGTAAGCTGCCTGGGGTCACATAGCCAGCAAATGGTAGAGCTAGGATTCAAACCCAGATCAGACCACCCCTACTTTTCCTGCTTCCTAAAGTTGCAGAGGAGGCTGGGCTGAGACTAGGGTTAGGCGCTCACTCTCAGACTCCAGCAAGCACCTCAGAGGGAGGGAGTATGCCTCCTTACATTTTGGGCCCCAGGCACCTGGCTTGCCTCACCCTGGTCCTGGCCCTGGTAGAAGGAGAAGATAGTGTGACTATAAGAGAAAGGCAGTACTGGGCAGATGGGAGATTCAGGTGAGTTGAGGTCAGTTGAGAGAGAGCTACATGTGTCAGGCTAACAAGTTTAGATTTTATTTCCTAAGCAGTGGGAGCCATTGAAGTTTATGGAGCAAGGGACTGATTGGATCAGAGCAGTTGACTGTGAGCAAGGTGGAAGCTAGTTAGGAGGGCCTTGCAGTTGGGGGTGGTAATGGGAGGGGCAATTAATCAGTGTCTAGAGTAGTGTGGTAGAAAAAGAAAGGGACTAATGCAATTCTTTCCTTTATGAACCTCAGAACTTGGTGCTAGGATACCAGGTGAGGAAAAATCTTGGTAACACAGAGAATTGTGAGGCATTCCTAGAAATATGTGCATCCATTGGAAGAGCTGATCGTTGGCAGGAGAGAAGGCAGTTTAATCACACTGCGCTTAAAGTAATGAGCTGAGGGGCAGCCAAGTCGGCATGGTAGGGTGATTGGTATGCCAAAGCTGCCAGAGAAAAATGGTTTTGAAGTCTTCTGCAAAGAGGGGAAGCAGCTGAAGTCCTGATGTCTGCTTGGATCATTCTTTTGGGGTTCTTACAGGGCTTTCTCACATGCCTGCCCTTTTCCCCAGCTGCTTGGCTGTCTTACCTGTCCTTCCCCTTTCTCCTCAGCCTTGCTTTGGACCAGACACTTCCTCGCCAGGGTCCTAGCCAGTCGCTGTCCTTTCCGGAAAACTATCAGACTCTTCCCAAGAGCACCCGACATCCCTCAGGGGGCTCCTCTCCCCCACCCCGCAACCTGCCGAGTGACTACAAGTACGCACAGGACCGAGCCAGCCACCTGAAGATGTCGAGCGAGGAGCGCCGGGCACACCGGGACGGCACGGTGTGGCAGCTCTACGAGTGGCAGCAGCGCCAGCAGTTCCGGCACGGGAGCCCCACGGCACCCATCTGCACTGGCTCCCCCGAGTTCACCGACCAGGGCCGGAGCAAGAGCATGCTGGAGGTGCCCCGCTCCATCTCTGTGCCTCCGTCTCCCTCGGATATCCCTCCCCCAGGGCCCCCAAGGGTCTACCCACCCCGGCAGCCACACACTCCAGCAGAGAGGGTCACTGTGAAGCCACCGGACCAGAGGAGGAGTGTAGACATCTCACTGGGGGGTTCACCCAGAAAGGCTGTCAAGGTGAGGCTCTGCTACGCTGTTGGGGTCCAGCATTAGGGTGCTGGGATCCCCACATGGTTTGAGCACTATTTGAACAATTTGGGATATTAATGGTAGCCAACACCTATGCAGTACTTTTCTGTGCCAGGCACAGTTCTAAGGGCTTTGCTCAAGTCCTTACAACCCTGTGAGGTGGGTACTATTATTATGCCTATTCTGTAGATGAGGACTCTGAGGCATTGAGTCCTGCCTTCTTGCAGAAAGAGGCAGGAAAAGATGCCTGTGCAGGAAGAGATGTCTGTGCTAGAACAGTTCAATCATTAATAATAACCCCCAACTTAAGTTTTTACCCTCCAAAGTGCTTTCACAGTTTATCATTGTTATAACCCAGCAAGGGAGGTGTGCGTCAGGAGCCTGAGGCCCCCAGAGGCCAAAGGCCGTGTGGTAGGCTGCCCTGGTAGTGAGAAGCACAGGCTCTGCAGCCAGCCCTGGCCCCCTTGCTGGCCCTCAGCGTGACTTCTTGTCTCCCTGCCTGCAGAACTCCTCTCACGTGGACCGACGCTCCATGCCCTCCATGGGTTACATGACCCACACGGTCAGCGCTCCCAGTTTACACGGCAAATCGGTAAGCAGCTGCTCGTCTCTCTCTCCAAGTGAGTGATGGGATACAGTCTACAAAGCCCTGTCTCACTGGGCTTTCCCCTCCTCATTCAGTGAAATGCAGCCTGCAGGGCAGCTCACTATCCACCCCATTTTAGACATGAGGAAACAGAGGCTCAGAGGAGTCAAATGACTTGATCAGGGTCATCCAGCTGGCTGTGGGCGCTCTCCAGATCAGGCCTCGAGTATATGGGGCATGTGGAGGAGAATATTGGACTTGTCTTCTCTTTGGAGTAAATTTTTGCCTGAAGCATTTTCCAGCCACCTGCCTTTCTCCCTTTAGCTCCTCTCCTTTCTCCCCTGATCCTAACTTTGTTTAGTTAACTCTGACTTCAAGGCTGCAGTCTGGGGGCAGTTACCTAGTTGGTTGTTGCTCTCCTGAAAATCAAAACAAAACTTCCTATAGCCCCTTTTCTGCTAGTGCCTATTTTTGTCCTGATGACAGAATTAATGCAATAATTGCTTAACGGTGTCACATCCATGCTGACCTGGTCCCCGGGGTGAAGAGTATAATTATAGCGTCGTGCTCCTGCCTTGGCTAATTTCCTTGTGATGTGTCTACACACCTGCAGCTGGAGGAGCTCTCACTGCTTCTCAACCGGTTACGGCGGCACCAGGCCAAGTTGGCCAGTGTGCGAAATTTTGCCGTCGGCCAGCTACTGCAGCACCAGCTGACCTTGCCCACCTCCCAGGTCAGCGCCGATGGGCTCCCTTAATAACGGGGCCACCTCGGGGGTGAGGGAGTGACATGCTGGCCCATGCGCCCTCACGCCCGTGTTCTAGCCTGTCTGTGCTGTTTGGCTCTCTCCTCATTCCCTGCCTTGTCGCTTCTGGATGCTAGTGCCAGATGCTCTAGTGGTGGTGGAAGTCACCAACACTCTGGGGAGGGGGCTGCATGTGGCGTGAGGGACCTGAACCGTGGCTTCTGTGGCTGTAAGTACTGACTGCCAGGCTGGCATGTGGTCATACCCAAAGTTGTGCTGGCTGCTGTCTTTGTTGTCACTTTGGGTACTCCTTGGGGATGCTGAACGGTGTGGATCAGACTGGATGGGGAGTGTATAGCTCTCTTATCTGGACAGTGCCGTGCTGATTCACAGAACATTTTCACATCTCTTATCCTGGGAGAGGTTAGGCAGGGCAGGGGTCATTACCACACCAAAGACAGAGGATCTGGGAGGGGAAATGACTTGCCCAGGGTCCCCCAGCTAGTACCATGCACACTGAAGCCCAAATCCAGGTCCAGTCAGGCACAGTGTTCTAAACTGTTTCCAGGACACTTGGGGCTCTGCAGGCAAGCTACTTGAGGAGTGGCCTGAGAGTCATTCTCCTGGGCATCTTGAGCAGCTGGAAGAAGCTGGCTCCTTTCTGGGGTTGTCCTCAGGCAGGAATGGATTCAGCACATCATGCTGGTCCCTCAGGGTCAGGGACAGCTAAAGAGGGTAATCGGACCATCATCTTCCTTATCTGTCCTGTTTTAGTGAGATCTGAGGGACACAGGAAATGCATTTGGAAAACTGAATGTAAGGAGCACATGCAAAAATCATAAGTTGTGAATTTGGGTGATTTTTAATAACATTCCTCTACTCTGTCCTTCTTACTCCTGTGGAAAGTGTTTGATAGGGACTGAGCTGCAGGGGCAGTGGGGATGAGTAAGGGGACAGTTTATGGGCAAAGATAAGATCTAACAAGCCACCAGTGTCCCCGATAACCAGTGGCAGTCCTTCCTTCTCTCTCATGCTTAAAAGCACTACCTGAACTTCTCACAGATTTTATTAGTGAGTAAACAAGGGCCCCCTTCCCCATTCCTGGCTGGCTTTGGCTTGCTGGAAGAGCCTCTAAGCCTCCTGAGAAAGAGCCTACCACCCCCTCACCCCCCACAGATTATTTTTCTTAAGCTTTCATAGTCCCTCTGCCTCAGAGTTAGCTTCTGTGATCTGCTACACGGGAAAGCACGAGTTCTAAGATATGAAAGAGTCTTTTCCTTATTCTCACTGTTCCCAGTAATTACACTGAAGAACTCGACAGACTATCAGAGACGCCACAAGTAGTTAGGTCCAACACTGGAACTTCCACTGCTAGTTTCTGACATGGCCACATTGCCCCCACGCTGAGGAAAAAGAGCCAAACTTATAGGAAGCTTCTGGTGGCTGCTGGTGCTTGTCATTCTAGAATCTGAGTTTATATCTGGACCACCCTGGATCACCCAGGTCATCTCCATGCCTCTTCCAAACATCGATAGATACCAATCAGGGGATCTTTTTGCTTTATGCACATGAAGTGACCCAATCCAAAGGTTTGATGATAAGAATGGGAACATTGGTGCCTGGTGGGACTCTCACTTGAGGGTAAGCACGACCTCTTCTAGGTGGTTCTCTCTAGTTCTGTCCTGGGAGCTCACCAGCCGCCTCAGCTGCATTGCTGTCTGAACTCTCTAGTGGGATGTGTGCTGTCTCCCTCCTCCCCATCAGACTCTCACCCCAGCCCATGGAGGGGAGGAGTGGAAGCTGGCCCTCCTTGCAGTGACCCGAAGATCTGCCATTCTGATAGAGGTCTCTGAGCTGCAGTGAGACATTTGTGCTTTCTCTGTGGCTCTGGATCTGCTGGTCTGCGCTGGTCCCCTCTCCTCAAAGCTATACAATATGAATGATTCATACTTGAAGCCCTTGGTGTTCATAATTGTTTTTTTTACCCTCTGTTTCATTTGAAGGCTGATGATACCTACCTCCAGCTGAAGAAAGACCTGGAGTACCTAGACCTAAAGGTGAGGGACAGCTGGGGTCTTTCCTCCCTGGTACACTCTCCTTTCTGAGGGTGTCAGCCTCACTGGAGCCAACCCAAAGCCAAAGGCCGTGCAGATACCAAATCTAGATCTCAAGAGAAGACCATTCCTGTCTAAATCAGAAGAGTTTTATTTCTCACAGCCTTAAACTCTGGGCTTTTCTTAGTTTCTTGAGAGTTCTGTTGTAAGGTTGCTTGCTGAAGAATGGGGCACAAAATCTTGATCTCTTCCTCTCCTTGTTCAGAACTGAAAGGTATGTCCAATTGATAATCAGCCACTTCTTCAGAGCCTCCGGTGGGGGGCATGTGCATTTGGTTTCTAGGATGCCACCAATGTGTGTTTTCAGCCACAAGAGGTTTGGTTGATTGTTGTTGCTGATGAGCAATTTCCACACGGAATTACGTGGCTTTGTGGCTCCCCAGTAATCTCTCTTTAGGAGATGAACATTGGGCCCTTGGTAGGTGATAACACTTCAGGCTCTAAATTAGCCTTCACAGCACAGAGAGAGCCCAAGAAAGCTTCTGTAGAAGCGAGAGGCATTCTGCTTGGAAAAAGCTGCTATTGTTCCATTCCCACAGCTCTCTGAAAGCTCCCACTGTGAAAAGCACTTCTTATGCCTGAGCCATGAAATAGACTCAAGGAATGTGACCTTTAATTAACTGTAGATGTGAGAGTGTGGGTGAGGTGCCCGTGGAACACCCAGGCGACTGCCACGGGGAGATGCCTCCTCCCCCTTTCCGAGTGTACCTGGCTTGACGTATTTTTAACAGGGGTAACTTCACCCAACCTTGTAGAAGTGGGGCGTGTACATTGAACAGCAGATGAGGGGTAGAGCTCACCACACTGAGGCAGGATCAGGGACTTTCGTTGGAAATCAGTCAGTGGACTTATGGATTTGTTGACCGCTTGCTGTGTTCTTGGCTCTGCAGAAGCCTAGGGGAGATGTCAGAGAAAAAAATTGAGGCTTCCTGGCCTTGAGAAACTTCCATACATTCTGGGTTGGGGAAAGAAAACTTCCCCAAATAACTCAGACTTATGTACAATGAATGCACAAAGATCTCTCTGGCCCCATTCTCAGAGCTGAGATAGTGAGGATCACTGTGGGCGGGGAAGATGTCTGGGAGGAGATGGCATGTGTGTGGAACCCAGAAAACCTAGAAGAATGGCGGTGACTGAGATAAAGGGGGAGGGACCATGAGAGCCAAGGAGCACCAGGGTGGCTGAGGAATGATGGTGGGGGCAGTGGTCTAGGGTCCAGATTCTATCCCAGGCTTTAGGAAGGAAGATACAGTAAACAAACAAAAATCAGACCTCTCTTTATTTATTTATTTAAAGATTTATTTATTTACTTGATCCATTTTAAACCCCCCCTTCCCCATTTTGCTGTTTTTTTGTGTGTCCATTCGCTGGGCAATTCTGTGTGTCTGTTTCATCTCTTCTCATCCTCCTCCTCCAGTCTTCACCAGGATTCGATCCTGGAGACCTCCAATGTAGGAGAGAGATGTTCTGCCATCTGCGCCACCTCTGCTCCTGGTTTTCGGAGCTTTCGGAGCATCTCGTCTTGTCTCTCTCCTTTTACGTCATCATCTTGCTGCATGGCGGCTCTGCGGCTCACCGGCACACAGAGCCTGGTGGCTCCCGAGGCCTGGCAGCTCACCGGCACACACAGCCTGGCAGCCCATGCGCCTTCTATATATATTTTTTATTTTACCGGGAGGTCCCGGGGAGCGAATCCAGGTCCCTCCATATGGCAGACGGACACCCAACCATTTGAGCTACATCCGCCCCAGACCTCTCTTTAGAACATGAGGAAAGCAATGAGAGTTCTCTTTAAACCAGAGTTCTCTTCCTAGCTTTACTGAAAGTCAGATTTCAGGAGCTTAAGTGAGTGTGTTAAGTATGGTAGTAATACCTCAGGATTCACACTGCTGAGACAGCATAGCTGTGTAGTTGAAATGGAGCAGCTCAGCCATCCTCCTATATCCTGAAGAGAAAGGGTCCTTTCCACCACCCCCATGTGGCATGGAGAGAGGCCCGCCAGTCCCCAGCTCCGCCTGCCCTGTGCACACCATGCGCCTGTTCCTTGGCCTCCCTGGCCACCGGTTGCCACGCTGACTGTTCCATTCTTGCCCTGTCCCGAGACTGAGCAGTAGTCCCAGGGGTATCTGTAGAGCATCCACCATGACCTAGGAGCTGTTGGGGAGGCTTGGCTCACCAACAGCACGTGCATACCACGGAAAGGTCTTCAGAGCGCTTGGTGCAGAGGGCAAGAGAGAACTTAAGGAAGTGCCTGAGCAAGAGCAGTAGGAAGCATCTCACTTCTGATTCCTGTTTGTATGTGATAGTCCTGGGGTGAAGATCTGCCTCAGGTTTGTTTTATTTTGAGACCACAGAATTTGAGTTAAAGGAGATTTAGAGAGGGAGAAACTGAGGCACAGAGAGCAAAGCAGAGCCAGGATTCCCTGTTTCCTGACTTCCAACAGAAGCTTAATGACAATAGAGGGTATAATGTGTGCCAGCGTGTTGTACTTGTATTCACGTCACCTGTAATGGAGGTGGTATTACCCTCTCTTTACTGAATAAGGCGCAGAAAGATAAATAATGCTCCTGACACCACCCAAGTAGTGACTCCGTTATAGTGTAGCTCTTAATCACCTTGCCACGTGACCTCTCTGAAAACGCTCTTTCTACTAAGGCTGAGCTTGGGTTATTATGTCAGGAAATGTGTCAGATGTGATAGAGGTAAGTTGGATCGCGGGGCTGTTTTTCTAGCTAGGAGACGTGTGTGATCAGACCACTAACTATTGATTGGACTTCCTGGAAGTTGTCACTGTTTGTCTTGAAAAACAGCTGTATCAATACCAGAAATTTCCCTGTTCTCATAACTGTTACTCCAGTTGCTGAGCTCCTCTCAGAGAACTCTTTTCCCCAAATGAACTGTGCCAGCAGGATTGGAGAGGCTTGGCTCACCAGCAGCACATGTGGAAAAAGACTCTGGGGTTTGCACTGTGTGAGTCATCAGGAACGCCGGCACCAGCTCAGCCTCCCGCAGGAGGGCAGGGAGCGTAGACCAGGAGGCAGGGGGCCTGCCCTGCCCAGCCCTGCTCAGGCCCAGCTGGGGTGTGGGGTTCCAAGATGGGCATCCCACCTCAGCGAGCAAACCAAGGGAAGGGCTGAAATCAGAGGACAGGTGTTGAGGAACCATGGCTGAAGAGTGTTATCAGGTGGGATGCTTTTGTTTGCAAATGATCGTAACCCGAATCAACCTGCTAAGCCCAAAAGGAAACATACTGGTTCATGTAGCCAAGACGTTCCAGAGGCTCAGGCTGTGTGGCTGCTGCTCTGCTTGCCCTGGTGTGCTGACCTCCTTCCCGGCCAAACAAGGGCAGGCTCCATGTGGCCCAAGAAGGTGGCCACTTGCAAAGCCAGGCTCACTTCCTCCCAGCGCCACATCCCTGTGGAGTGAGGGTGGAGTTCCCTGATGGGAGGTCATGCTGGGCAGAAAAAAGAAACAACAGCAGCTAGTGCAGCTGTAATGCGGAATGGTTGAAAGAGTCAGGGCTGTTTAGCTAAGGGAAGAGACGATTTCAGGAGAGACATAGAGACAGTCTGTTAAGCTCTGAAGGGTTACAGTGTGTTTTCTGTGGCCCTAAGGGGAATGAAAACAAATGGATGGAAGCTGCAAGTAGGCAGACTTCAGTTTCATGGCTACCTTAGGTGGCAGTGAACTCCCCGTCACTGGAGAGTAATAGCACTTTAGAAGGATGAATGGATGAATTAGAAAAACCCTTAAGGCCCACTAGTCCTTGAGATCCTATGACATGCTGGGCAAAAACTGCTCTTGCCGAGCCCAGCTTGGGTCTCTCAGACAAGCCTCCTGTGGGCATGATTGAATGGGCCCTGTAGACCACCCTGGCCAAGGAACCAGAGAAGCACGGCCTGTTCTGTGACCAGCTTCTTTTGAGGCCTCCAACCAAGAAGTCCCTCCTGGATCCTGGCAGGCAGAGGTGAGGAGGTAAGCCTCTCTGGAGGACGAGAGTCTCCCTGCCTGGCCTCTGATCACCTGGCATGCCTCCCCGCACCCCCACCAAGGCAGCCAAGGGTCCCCAGGTCCCTGTCCCAAAGGCCCAGGGCCTAAGTCCTCCCGCTCAGCATACAGAGCCCTGTCCCCTTTGGATTCCCCTTGGCTTCCGGAATCAGCTGGTGGTGTTTGCTTCCTACACATGGCAGAGATTTTTCTTCCTGAAGTGAGCATTCCTGCTGTGATGCCAAGTACACTGAACAAAGGCACACTCCACTCTCTTAGAAGATGCTCTATATTAATATCCTCTTGGAGATGTTTGCTTCTCTGGCATTTTACTTAGTGGTGCCAGGATGAAAAGGACTTCACGTTGATGACACATCTCTTCCAGCCTGGCAGGGTTTGGGGCACTTTATCTCCCTTAATCCTCCCAGCAACCTTGAGCAATAGGAATTACGGTTCCCTTTTTACTAACCAGGGACCCAGGTATCAGAGAAGTTAAGTTACGAGGCTGGGATTCGAATCCAGTGACTGACTTCACAGCTGCCTTCTTTCTTCTCTACCAAGTTCTTTGACCTCCCTAAAGTCGTGTTGGGGAGTGGGGTGTGGGTATACTCTGGTGCTGACAGCTTGAATTGTTTTAAACAACTGGGAAGGTGAGGTAGAGGGGAGCTACAGGCCCCTCACGTTGCAACCCCAAGGAGGCTCTTGTCCCTGGTGAGGGATGTTCATGGCATCAGGTAGGTGCCTGGCCCCAGGGCTCTTCCTGAGTGTTGGAGACTGAGGTCAGGGCTTCTCTGTTCAGGGTCTACTTCCAAAGTCAGCCTACAGAGCTGAGCTTAAGATATGGTCTGGGAGGCCTATTTCAGGATCACCTGGGAGCCTGATGAAAATGCAGATTTGGGGACCACTAGAGCTGTTGGATTAGAATCTATGGAGATGGTGCCCCCAGAAATCTGCATTTTTAAATCATCAAGCTCTGGGGTGATTCTCAGGCACACTAAAGTTTGTGGTCTGTTTTTCTAGAGCCGAGGTTATTAACCCTGACCGTGTACTAGAATTACCAGGGGAGCTTTTCCAGGAAATATCAATGCTTGGGTCCTACCTCTTAGAGATTTAATTGTTAATAATTGGTAATACTCAGGTATTACTCTTTTTAAAAACAACAACAGCAACAAGAACAAAAAAAAAACTCCCTAAGTGGTTCTGATCTGCAGCCATGGTTGAGACAAACTTTGTTTCCTAGCAATGGTTCTCAAAGTATGGTTCCCAGGCCAGCATCATTATCAGTACCTAGGGATTTGTTAGGAATGCAGAATCCTGGGTCCCTCTCCAGACCTGCTCAATGAGAACCTCTGAAGGTGGGCCCAGCAAATCCACAAGTTAACAAGCCCTTGGGAGATCCTGATGCATGTTAAAGTTTGAGGACCACTGTTACTGAGCAGTGGTTCAGTCCTGGCTGCGCATTAGAATCACCGGGAGGCTTTTAAGAATCCCAGTGCCCAGGCCCAACCCCAGGTCAATTAAGTCAGAATCTCTTAGAGGGGGACTCCCGAAACTGTTTTTTTTTAAAGTTCTCCCAGGGATTCCAGTGTTCAGTGAAGCTGAGATCCACTGTCCTTAAGAGTGGAGCCTGTCCCCTAAAAGGAACTGTAAGCATTGGGAATAAATGGTGAGACATAATTATTTAGAGGCAACACAGGTGTGGAGGCATGGGCCTGAGGGACTCAAGGTGGGCAGTGTCAGGAGGGAGTGAGACTAATGACTCTCTCAGGGTATGTGAGGAGGGAGGACAAAGGAAGAAGCAAAGTTCACTTCTGTAATGTGCCCTCTGGCCTTCTGCAGCAGAACCAGGAAGGAAATGGGATGGGCACTGAAATCGGCACTTTTGCATCAACTAGCCTGCACAGCGACCCTTCAGGCAGAGCTTATTTCCCCCATTTTGTAGATGAAGAAAATGAAGTCTAGAAAGGTCACAGAGGTGGCACCTAGCATAGCCAAGATTCAGACAAGGTTATTTTAATTGCACAGCACACATACTCCTTAAGGTTTGCCCTTTGCCACTTCTCCAAATTCTGGCTTCAAGTGTCATTTAATGTCTCACCTGTTGCGTTTTGTTGTATTTGCCTTTTTTGTTTGGAACAGATAAAAAATAATGAACCTTTGATCAACGTGCTTTACAAAGTGCTGAAGAAGTCAGCACGGGGCTGTCGGCCCAGGAGAAGCGTAAGATGATCTGATCTGTGTCTCCAAGCGTGGCCATTCCATTGCTTCTGGCTCCGTGCCGGCTCCATCACTTGCTTAACCAGGGGCTTTCCTGACCACCCCAGGCTTCCTGCAAGTCATTTTGGTTTATTTTCTTTCTATTGAAGCTCTTGTCAGCATTCTGGCTGGTGCACCAGGCCGAGCCTCTCATCTGTGGTGTTCTGTGAGTCCATCTTTTGTGCTGCCAGTGGGTGGGGGAGCTTGCCTGGCTTGTCACCAGCTTGTGTCATGTTTCCATTCTCACTTGTCTGCCTCCATGGCGAGGTCTGACCCAGACAGAGACCAGTGTGGTCTGTGGAGTTGAGCATGAGTTTCTTGGGAGGGAGCAGCAGTCACTTTGGGGAAGAGGTGGATTCCACTGTGGCCCTGGGATTTATGTGGCTTTGCTTTGGGGCAGGGTGTTGATGTTTGGAAAACAGAGAGTCTGGAGCTGGACTAGAACAAGGCTCCCCCCCTCCCCAACCCCCTTGACTAGTGCAGAAGTAGTAACTAAAACCTGGCCAGCTCTTGTAGCATTCCAAGGGTGGCTGCCGATTGGGAAGCAGGTGTTGCATCCAGCCATCCTAAGCCCCGAGAAAGGTGCCTTGGGATGTGTTGGAGAGGGAGGTAAGATCCCTGGGTGGACTTTAATTACTTTCTGATGCATGGACTCTTTCAAATGGATGAGTGCCTACTGACTTTCATTGTTTTTGTGACAGAGATGATCTCGACCCATAGTTGATGTTTTAAGTGGATTTAAACATTGCTATCCCAAAGCTCAATTTTAAAAGGAAAATTAGACTTAAAACACTACTCTTAGATTTAATATTTTTATTAGCCTTGACTCCAGGGAACAGAGCTAAACTGAGAAGCCCGAAGGGCCTCTGGAGCAGCATAAATATGCTATCACAAAGCCTGTCCTCTAACACAGTGGCCTGTACTCTGTAGAAAGAGGTCCCAGGCCCTTGGCCAGCCAACTCACCATATTGGGATGCATTCACTGGCTCACTAGACAAACATTTCCCAAATAGCCTCAATACTGCTAGACCTAGGGCTGGGCTTTGAGGCTAGAGAAAATAAGACACAGTTCCCACAGCCACCCTCATTAGGTTTCTGTCTAGTGAGGGGAGACAGATGAACAAACCGAACCTTGTAATCTGGTCTGCTAAGTACCAGAGTAGTGGTAGGCTCGGAATGTGTGCTGATGGATCAGCTCTGTTGAGTTTTTAATTCTAACACACTTAATTATTTGAATTAATCTAATGTGCCTAAAAGCAGCACATTAGAAGGGTACAAGAGAAAGTTACTTTTTAGGAAAAAGGGAATAGTAATATCCTTAGAAAAGAAATTATATATGTCAATCCAAAACAAAAATGAGAACACTGGAATGTGGGACCAATTGAATAAAGGAGCAAATAGTCCTAAATGCTAGCTTCTAAGAGATTCTATATTGTTGCTTTTCATAATGACCCTGATTCATTTTAAAAAGTATATTGAATTTATATTTAGCAGTTCATGATGGCAGGGAAGGACAGAATTATGGAAAGTTTTCCATCAAAAAGTTTAATTGAAAAGATTCAGCTTTCTCAAAATGCCATTTTTGTGTCAAACACCTCATTCCTTTCCTGGTGGTGCCAAATAAATGAGGCATTACTCAGCTAGATTCTCTGCTTTGCTATTGAAGTACCAAAAAGCTTCAGTGAAATAAGGGAAAGAGTATTTTTGGGGGGGAGGGAGGAAGTCCTCAAAGCATATCTCAATTTGAAAATGATTTCTACCTAGGAAATGAACTGAGTCCTTCTGGAGAATAGACAAGCTCATTGTCCTTGGCTTTGATGAAAAGGCATGTGACACAGTGAGGACATCTCTGCCCTCACCTGCTCCCCCACCCCCCC
>JAQZBX010061605.1:0-17069 GCA_029593785.1 Cabassous unicinctus
ATAATTCAATCATGCCCAGATTAACAGATCAGATTACAGGCATAATCCAATTATATTTTTGGAATTCATAATTAAATCAAATTCCCCAACGGTTACACTAGGGTTGCAGTAAAAATCAAAATAGATCATTTCAGTAAATGAACTATAATGAATCCTGCTTCCCTCTATCTATGTCTTTCTATAGCCCCTCACACATTCTCTCTAGCCATTGTTATGTCACTTGCTTTGGTGAACAGGGCAATAGCAACCATGCTACAAACAGAGATTTGGAAACACTTAAGAATTTGGACTTGACCTCACTCTTGTTGAGTTTGGAACACAAGCATTATGTGAAGATGCTTGGGTTAGCAGGCAGGAAATATGTTGCCTATCCATAGTCAACACCAACCACTTGATGTGAATATGGTCACAAAAGACATGTGTGGGGAATTTTCTGCATGATATGTGGCAGGGACATGGGTTCAGGCACAACAGAAACATTTCAACAAGTGAACATTTTATTATTTATTAAGCACAAAGGGTCCAAAAGAGCAGGAGAAGAGATTCCATTGTGCCTGGTCTCCAGGGCAGGCCATCCTCTTCAATCAAGGTTGATGAATGGCAGCTCCTCAAGTCCACTTCTCACTGGAGAGGACAGGCAAACATCTCAGGTGAGGGAGTACCACCACTGAATCTTTTCTCCTTGAAAAGAAGCTGGGGCTGCTTGTTCCAAGTTTCAGTTTTGAGGTGTGGTCAGGCCACTCTATCAGGTCTAAAATTTCCCCAGGCTGTGAAATCAAAATTCAAAAATCTGTACACAATACAAAAGGAGAGGTGTAGTAGGTAGGCAAGGGCTGGGAGATGGCTGCTAGGCATGCATGTGACTTTCCCAGCAACAAGCTAGAACACAGTTGACTTACCAAATAGTTGGCAATATGTGTGTGAACCCAGCCAGCATTACATCAAATAAAGCTAAGTGATCCCCACTGAGCCATGAACAAACTGACAATAAACAAAACTGTAAGCAAATAAATGCTTATTAGTTTATGCCACTATGTTTTAGGGTGGTTTGTTCTGTATTAAAAGCTAACATATGGAATAAAGTAAGCAGAAAATGAATTTACTGGAAAATATGAATTATCTGGAAATATAGATGAACCAGGTCTAAATGTGGATATGAGTAGAGGTAGGCTAAGCAGTAGCAAGTCCACCCAGAAGACTAAACATAGTGCCCAGTGTTCTATTACTTCTGCTAAAATCAACTTTCTCTTTACACTGCTGCTGTTGGACCCAGCTTTTACGCTAGTTGTTGCCATTGCTTTATCTAGCAATATATACTCCCTTCAATGGTGTATTACTCACTATTACTCATTTAAGATTTGAGGTACCAATTTTAAGAATTAAATAAACTGATCTAAGATTATGTACCATGATCTGGATTTGCAGGGGGGATAGAAAGACGGTATATTTCTTATCTTGGCTTCTGTATGGGAAAATGACCTGGGCTCTTATAAACATTTACACTATGGATGATTAAATCCTTGAACAAGACAGGCAGGAAAATATTTAAATACATTCATGACAACTCTTTTGATGATCTAATATCCACATATGTGACATAATAAGATTTCTAAAATTATATTTTCCTCTACAATAATGCCATCATCCTTTACCAGCTCAGTTATCACTTAAGGCAGGGGTTGGGAGATGGACTACAGTGGAAGACAAGGAAATTTCTGGGATGTTGGAAAAAATCTATCTCTTGATTGTCATGAAGGATATTCAGTCATATACCTTTGTCAAAATTTCTCAAAATGTACATTTAAAATGTGTGAATTCCATAGAATGTTAATTAAGCTTTATAAAGTTGATTAAAGAATAAATAACATAATTTTTATAAATTCATTTTTATGTCTATATTATATTTCATAAGTGAATATTTCTGTTTATTGGGTGTATATATAATATGTGTTTTTTGTGTGTAAAATATAAGGGTATAAGAAGCCATTTATCTTTACTTCAAAGGATAAGCTCTGTCATCAAACTTATGGCATCCTGCTAGCTCAATCTTCATGATTTTTGGATGTTGCTCATTCTTTCTCTGATTCTTTCAAAAACTGAACTCACCTTTCTGAAAATTTGGGATGAAATTGCAAAAGTAAGCACCAAGAGTATACCCTAAACGATTTTTAAACCATAATGGATTAAAAAAGAAAAAAAAAAGAGAAAATAAAATAAAATTAGCACGTAGTCAAAAGTTCACACCTTTTATTCATGCTTGCCCTTTTTACTTTCCATCCATGTTCTATTTTCCTTTCTCAGATTTGATACTTGGTTTGGTGAGTTTCTTTTCTCAGGAATCTCATCCTTTTTTTATCTTGTTTGTGATCAATTTCAGCTGATGTCCATTATACATCTTCTATCCATGCACACTCCTGCTTAAACTATTATGTTTTGAGTTCTAAAATATTTATGCAGTTGGCAGACAGATACTAAGATGGCTCCCAATGATTCGTGTCTTCTGCTCTTCATGCTTCTGTTTAATATCTTCCTTTTCATTGAGGCCTTCACTAGAGACTTACTTTTAACCAATGGAATATGGTAAATGTATTGAGATGTTACTTCTGTTATTCAGTTATCAGAGAATGCCACCTCCATCTTGCTAGCAGACTCTATTTCCTCTCAGTTTACATGCTTTGATAAAGCAAGTGGCCATGTTGGATTTATATTATGATGCAAACCTATTTTTATTAATGGAAAATATTTACATTTTATTGACTTGGAAATTGACATGAAATATATAAATTAAGTATATTTATATGTTTCCCCACTGAAAATAAAGACATTAAACATTTTTTTTATCTCTTTCAACTTTTTATTATCTATGGGCTGAAGAGTAGCCAGAATTATGTATTTTCATCAATTATTGTTATGTACTTGGAATGTGTCCAATACAATTGTTGCATCTTATTGTCTCCAAGAACACTGTCCCCATTGTTGCCTTTATTAAGTATAATGCCAAAATTCCATGCATATTAGGTTCATTAGTGTTGTTTGATCTTTGCCACTAAGGACTCTTTATTTATTCATGCAGATGGCTCCTGCACATTCATAAGAGACTTAAACTTATAAAATATTAACTTTACTTCACAGTGTAAAAAATTATCTTTGCATAGAGGAATCAGAAATCATCTATTTTAGAGCCATAAAATTCATTTTAAAATGCTCAGACATTTAAAATAAATGTCCTTTTATTTCTTCCTTGAGATATAAGAAATTACTACCTAAGTTTAAAATGAAATAGGATCTCTAATGAGAATCTGAGCATGGTGAGGGCTATTACCAACCCAGAGAACACTATCAACTCCAAAAAAATAGCCTGTTAATGTTATATGGATTCATGAGAGGGGCGTTTGTGCACATATTTGATTCCACTTGTACTTTCAGTTTCATCTTCGGGATTATCAGAGTTATACAATCAACGAAAGTCGTAATTACCTTCCATAACAGTAAGTAATGTTTGGTAATTTCAGTTTCTTCATTCAGCATTCTATATCCCCAGTCTGAGAAAAATATCAGATTTATCAGTCTAAAAATCAGAGATGACAATAATTAATTTGTATATCTCTAGAAAAGAAAATAGTTTTTTAAATTTTTATGTTGTTCTATAAAAATTAAACTGGAAGGCATTGGAGTCATTGGAAACACTTATTACATGAATCAATAAAGAGGTATTCCTGCTCACAGTATCTGTCATACCATGAGTTCTCAATGAGACATGTCTTGAATTGATTAATGAGTAATCATAGAAACAGGATAATGTGAGGGGCAGCCAGAAGCAACTTGCCCCCCAAGGTCACCCTCACCAATCAATATATATTTATACAAATATGTAGCACTTAATATTCTTCATTAGAATGCCAAATAACCTGCAATGTCATCATCCATGATTCCTGAGCTAATTATAAATGTAAATATTACTTGAAATACACTAAATATAAATTATATTCGGATTCAAATAGTTTATCAGATTATTTACTTAATATCCATATATCACAGAAGATAATTATTGATGATGAGAAAGGGAGGAGAGTTTTGGAACTTCGTACAAGGATCTGATATATGATGCCACAGTGAAGCCGTAATAGCCTAAACAATTGCTGTCAATTTCTATGTGATTCTATCTAAGAGGGTACCTGCTTGCCAGTTAATTGCTTCTCCCCTGAGCTTGGATTAGCGTTACTTTCTTGTGAAGGTGCCTATAAACCACAGCTCTTTTCCTATCTATAGCAAACCAATGTGGCACTTGTTACTCTCTTGATAGAAACAGAGTACCTCAATTCACTAGACCCTAGGAAAACACACCTATAGCACTTTTGTGGGGTATATTTTACATCAAAGAAGTGAAAACCATTTTTATAATAAACAAATGAGTTTCCTAATGACAGATCCCTTTCTACCTTAGAATTAGAGGAAAATTGGAAGACCCAGGCACTTTAATTACAAATGGAAGTAGAATCTTATGTAATTAATTATTTAATAATGGGTTAAGAAATAAATGTGAAATAGCCATTGCCTCATGCTCAAAATTGCAGTCTCTGAATTCTGGCTTTAATATCTCACTGAGGGAGCAGTGAATAGGTTATCAGTCACCCAAAATCACCTGCTTTATAATGAATGCAGAAAAGAAAACCCAGTCAACACGTGGTCTTTTTTTAGTGTCCACTAATATTAAAACAATGTATGGAGCCAAAATAAAAAGACGATAAGGAAGAGGAAAATTAAGGGGATAAAGAAATAGGGGTAGAGACTTTATCTTCCAGGCATTCTGCATGGATTATCACAATCAATCTTCACAATAATTTTTTGTGGAAACTAAGGCTAAAAAGGACAAGTTGGAATGCAAAACCAGGCAGTCTGATTCCAGATACTGTGTAAAAATCATGGGAAGTATACTAGCTAGTATATATAACAGGAAGTATTGTAGTCCAGTAGCTAAGCAACACAGGAGTTAGATTCATACCTGCAGCCCTAAAGGCATTTTTAAAAAATGTCAGGGCATTTTTATCATTTGGCTCATATAGAAAGAAAACAAATGTTTCTTAAAAGAATATAACTTGTTCTTGGTCTATAAGACAAATATGATGTTCATTCTTTCATTATTTCCAAATCTTTCAAGGAACACTATGTGTCCATAAAAATATGCTTGGTTCTGGGAAAACAATAACACTCAAGCAAAATTTGGAAACACATATGAATCATTTAGTCATAAGAGCTATATTATGAACAATCATAGTTTACAGTGGGAATAATAAATAAAGTTAAATAGTTACTTACCATTTTAATGATTCTTTCTGCTCAGGGCTTTATTCCTATTTAGATTTGTTTCTGGCTAAAAGGATTCCCAGATGAGGAATCATTTCAGCAGAGTTCAAATAATCCTACCAGTTTCTGAGCGTTCTCTTTAGTTTCATGGATGGTGAGACATAGCATAAATTTCAGTTTTTTGGCTACAATCCATGCAATTACCAGTAATTTCACAAACTGGACTTGGAATTAAATTTTAGCTGAATTTAACAACCAGACTTTATTTGTCATATGGGTGACTATAGTCCTTAACTCTTCCTGAGCATCTTCCTCTGAGAAGGTAATTATTGTGATATCATCTGTGTAGTAAGTACATTAACTTGGGCTTAACAGTTCACACCTTAATAGCTTATATCAATAATACCAGGAAAAACAATAAATATCCCAGGCACAAATTGGGGAATGCATATTGAATCCAGTTCCTTCAAAAGGAAAAATGTCATTTGATTCTGAAATTGGGATTGAATAAAGAGGTGTTAACCTGTTCTATACTGGCCTATTAGTCCCCCTTGCCTCTTTGGCCTTCCTATAGAACAGGGGTTCTTAACCTTTTTTTTCCATGGACCCCTTTACCAGTCTGGTGGAAACCATAGACCCCTTACTAAGTCTACAGTATACTGTGTAATATTTAATCAATGAATCACACCAGCACCAAGACGTCCCCATAAGAATAGTGTTTTTTTGAATTTCAACTCAAGCTCACTGACCCTTTGTTAAGAACCACTGTTATACAGGCTTTAACATATCAAGTAAGCTTGAGCAATCAGAGGAATCACCTGCTTAATTGTTGTTATTACACCATCAAATTCACATGGTTATTTGACTTCCATACTAGCCAGGGAAGACTTTTACAAAGAGAGTGAAAATGAAAACTCATCCTTCAACCATTTCCTCAAGCAGAGAAGTGATCTTTTGTTGTTTCCTGGAATTTTGTATAACTCAATGTTTATTATTGAGAAGGTCTCAGGGAATTGCATAGTTTCCATTTATCAAGGTCACTTAAAATCTGGGAAAAGGTGGAACAAATCAACATTCCCCAGGAAAAAGCTTAAGTAGAAAGCTCCAGCCCTCTCCATCTTTGACTATCATGCATTAGACATGACAAGATTATAGAATTTTATCTCCAGAGACACTTTACAACTTATAACTAAACCCATACAGTAGTCTCCTCTGCATGGCTTCTCCATAACTTCCAAATTTCAAATTCAGGCCTTTTAGAATGCCATTCCTATCTCATATAGAAATCATTGAATATCAGTGATTATGTTTAGCAACCATAAAATGTTTTGCATTCCACCACATGGCTACTTTACCCAAATCTTTGCAAATGGCTTAAAATACTAAACAGGGGCTTGGGCAAGTATATTTTGGTCCCTCCGTCAATCTTTTTCAAATTCATAGGTTTAACTGAGGAGGTAAATTATGCCTTCTGTTAAAAAAAATGTGCCATTCTCACTCACAATATTCTACTAAATTTCAATTCTCATCATCAAGAATAAGTTGAACATTTTTAAGGAGAGCTTTTAGAGTTGCATGTGGAGCTTTAAGTAGCTTTCTCACATCCCACAACTGATATTTCCTATTAATTCTTAATGGCATCCTAAAAATTACTCTTTTTTCATACCAGTTTTCAAAACCTGCCTGAACTCCACCCATTCATCCAATTATCATTTCCAACCTCATTTTTTTTCATTTCTTCCCTATGATTGACTTTAGAATATAGCATAAATCTTTTTTCTAACATGCAACACCAGGGTATCATAACTGAAATAGCAGTTCAACTACTGCCTCTAGTATATTATTTTGACCTTCTGATAACAAAGTAATAAATCATGCCCATGATTGGGGACCCTCCTATATTATAGCACTTCCCTAATTTCCTACGTTAATCCAAAGCAATAAGACCAACAATATCACTTCTCTTCTCAAACTTTCTAGCCACATGGATCATCAATCTAAATAACCCCTTCTATTCAGCAATATTACAATTAATGAAATACATTTATCATTTATTCCAAGAATATATGCTAGTAAAGATTCATTAAGCTTTTGCTGCTATTTCTCCATAAAACATTCTAGCTCTTTAACAGAATACCTTTGGGTTTCTTTATTCACCTGGCCAGAGCCTTGTATTGTTATTCTCGTTAATCAATTGTCTTTGATTCCATTACTTTGAGAGTGATAGAATTTCTGCCCAGGTGGCAATAGAAGTATGTGAAAATTTTCAGTAATAGGAAGTTTTTGTTCTTTTTCTCCTATTAATCAAGGTTCCCCCTCAAGATATGGGAATAGAATATTTTGCTGATTTCCAAAATGCATTGTGTTCTCTGTATTTCCAGTTATCTAGTTTCCTTTGATTCTTGTCTATCTCTTCCAGGTTTCATTGGTTAAACTTTTCTGCTTTATCTCATCAAAGCTTCCATCACTTGATACCAAGAATGATTCAGTAGCCATCCTGGCATCAAACCCTCATTATGTTTTGCTCTTCCCTCTCACTTTAAATTTTTTTTTTTTTTTTTTACTAAAAGCACCTCAGTCATTATGATTTGTGGCCCTAAAAGACCACCATCCTCACAGCACAAATCTGAGGTACCAAAAAGATTGCATTGTTAAATCAGATATAAAATGAAGTATAAATCTTTCTCAACAATTCTGTGACCATTTGAAGTTTTGTGATTCCCAGAAAAAAATCATGTTCTTTGAACTAATCCATTCTTGTGTTTTGGGGCCTTTTACTTGTATTAGTATCAGTTAAGGGATCTTTTGTTTAGATTACTTTTGATTAGATTTCTTTAGGGCTTTGATTGTTCAGACTTGATCCAGGTTAGGTCTCCACCATCTTACTGGAGTCTTATATAAACTG
The DNA here is from genome assembly GCA_029593785.1 of Cabassous unicinctus. Classification (NCBI taxonomy): domain Eukaryota; kingdom Metazoa; phylum Chordata; class Mammalia; order Cingulata; family Chlamyphoridae; genus Cabassous; species Cabassous unicinctus. The sequence continues at coordinate 8,210 of JAQZBX010061605.1, forward strand.
AGAACTGAAAGCACAAACACACAGAGAAAGAGAGCTGCCATTTTACCTTGCCATGTGAGAAAAGACTCCAGGGTCCCCTACAGCTTCAGAAAGAAAAACCCTGAGAGGCTGAGAGAGAGACTGGATGTTAGAATAAGTGGAGTAGCTGAAGCTGAAGAGAGGAAGCTGAGCCCAGGGAGAAAATAAGCCTGGAGGAGAAAGCAGGGAGAGACCAGTAGTCCTGTTATTTTACTTTGCCACATGGCAGGAGTCCAGGATCTGCCTTGATTTGGACATTTTTGTGTCCTTGGAACTGTAAGCTTTTACCCTAATAAATCCCCTTTATAAAAGCCAACTCATTTCCCACATTTTGCCCACAGCAGCTTGAGCAAACTAAATCAAATTCCAAAGATAATGTCAATAGCCAGTAACAGGTCATACATTATTCCCTTGGGAAGTTCTGAAGTTGACAGGTGGAACTTCCCAGAAATGTCCTTATTTTCCTACATAAAGTTATGCTGTGGTTCAGATTTAACATGAGAGATTTGAATGAGGCAATTGCAACATAGTGTGAACAGAAACAGCCATTTCAGTTATAAAACATACCCTTTCATGCATTATTAATTACATGGCTTACATGACATTTTTCAGTAAGCCAAGAAACTGAAGTCCATAAATTACAGGTTATGTACAATAAGCAACCTGGATAGACTAGATGATCCTGCTAAAAAACATCTCATAGATAAGGTCTTTTTTGTTTAGTGTTTTTTTAATTTTTTTTTTAGGAGGTCAGTTATTAATTAACATGTTTACAAGGGGATTTGACCAAGTCATCTCTACTTTTCTGTCAAGGGAATCCCTGGGAAAGGGAGAATATAAATTGTAGGCTTGCTGCTATCTTATTTCTTAGCAAGTATATGCTTTGCCTGGACCTGATTCATGAAAATTTAGCAGGAATGTCAATACCCAGGAGGATACTCTCAGAAATGACACTGATGAAAGCTTTGGGACAAAGCTGAATTTCATGTTACCACTGCAGCTTACGTAAGATTACAACATGGGTTAAAAATGAGCTAATTTGTAAAACTTTACTTGCTTCCACATATCTAATGTCACATTTGAGCCATTCACAAACTGTAGATGTCATACTACAACTCCTTTGATTTTAATTATAGTTTTATCATGGATATTATGAACCTTTAACCTAAATAATTTAGTAATAATAATTTTCATTTTAGAGCAGTTTTAGATTTACAGAATTATTACAACCAAAAATTATAACAAAAGTATAGAGAATCCCCATATAATCACACACATAGTTTCCCCTATTATTGACATCTTACATTACTGGGGTACATTTGTTACAATTGATGAAGCAGTGTTGAAGCATTGCAACTAATCTATAGTTCACATTATGGTTTATACTTTGTGCTGTTCAGTTTAATAGTTTTTGACAAATGTATAATATGTGTCAAACATTGCAGTATTACAAAAAACAATTTCACTGCTTTCAAAATGTCCTGTGTGTCACCCATTCATACCTCTCTCTCCCTTCTGAAGCCCTGGCCACCACAATCTTTATATCAATGATATGAGTTCTTCTGTTAACACAAGATAAGAATTGCAGTAACAATAAATCTACTTTGGTCTGTGGTTAAACTCCCTCCTTCTGTTTGTTCATTCCTCAACATTGAGGGATTTAGGATGATGTCCACTTGACTGCTTCAGGCTGAGGGGGGATGAGATAATATGGAGCAGATAGAAGGAAGTGTTTTGTTTGCAGTTATAGATGTGTCATCACTGAAAAGTAAATCCTTGCCTGTCAAGCACCAGACATTCAATCACTTTATGTTAGGCATTTGAAAAGAAAAAGAGTTTATTGCCAAGTGCAAAGTCAAGGACATTAGAAGGTTTATTGGCCATAAATTTATTGCCCTGAATTAGAAGTGCTTAGAGTTTTTATGGGATTGGACAAAAAAGGGAGGTGGGGTTGTGACCACTGAGTGGAAGATAACAGTATTAGTGGGGAACATGGCAAATGGGCATCATGCTGATTCACATGTTGCATGACTAGAAAGTAACATTTTGATATGAATGTATTAGAGATAGTCTAATCTTTGAGAATGCACAAATTCATTAGTTTTTAGGCTATTGTACATGTCAGGCAGGCCAACTGATTAGAAGTGGCTTGCTTAGCTCTGGCTGTTTCATGTTGTTTCATTAATAAACATTGAGACTTCGTACAGAAGTATCATACTTTACGGATGCAGAACAGGATAAAGGCATACAAGGGGCTAGTTACAAGTTGTTTTGTTAATGTTTAGCAACAAGGTAAAGATCATGCAATTTACAGAAGACAGGATCAGCATCAAAGAAAAAACGTCTAGGTTGCGTTTCTGTGAGTCACAACAAGTTACAGATATTTGCTTCTAGATATTTTTAAAGTTAACATACTTAAAGGCTATATCACAATATATTAAAGAGTTAGAAAGTGTCTAAAATACAATAAAGTGGTCTAACATATATTTGCTAATTTATGATTTCTAACACATTCTCCTCGATTTTGTTGATGGGACTTGTACAGCATCATTTTGTTTTCTAAGACACACCCAAAGAACAGGAGAGGATAAGATGGCTTTACACTGCCTCAGTAAACAATGCCTCAAGCAAGGGTGCTCCTGAGGCTCTAGAGATATTTGGACACTATAGGAAAGGTACACAACCCCAGGAAATCGATGCCTCATCAGTGGGCCTTACATTGGAATATAGGATAACGTATCTCCCCAATATAACAGAATTAGACTCATTTATTATAATTTCCCTACACATTGTTCTTCTGCCCCTTTTAAAAGAATTTATAATTAACACTATATACATTAAATATAGGTCCCAGAGACTTAAATGTTTGGTCTGTTCATATGCCAGTTGAGCCCTGATTCTCAGCAGAGTTGCAGCCAACACCTACACTCCAGTTCATCAAACTCACACAGGACAACTATCAAAATGATGTTGAACAATGCCCATCTCCAAAAAACAGAGAGCATCTAAAACTGCAAGCAAGACAATTCCATCCATCTTCCCCATGGGAACTAAGGTCCTTCTCAATTGGAAGCACAGTGGGCATCACAATCTCAAAATCCTCAAGATTGAGGACTGAACAAATATAAGGGGGAATGCAAATATGGACTAAAGTAGACTTATTATTATTCTATTAATGGAAGAACTTGTAACATTGATATAAAAACAGTGGTCACTAGAGTTTCTGAGGGTATGGAGAGGGAAGAATAGGTGTAACAAAAGGCATTTTTTGCACACTGGAATTGTTCAGCATGATTTTGCAATGAGGGATACAGGCCATTACATACAATTTGTCAAAACCTATAAAATTGTATGGTGCAAATCGTAAAGCATAACATAAGCAATAGACAATGTTCAGTAGCAATGCTTCAATATCTGTTCATCAATTATAATAAATGTACCACACTAATTAAAGATGTTGTTAATGGTGGAAAATGAGAGGGAGGAGGGATCAGGGTATATGGGAATCCCCTATATTTTTTATGTAACTTTTCTGTGATCTAATACTTCTTTATAAAAAAAGAAGAAGGGAAAAAACAGGAGAAGCAGCAATCCACTAGAAGCATGGAGCAAACAGTTTTGATATCTCATTTTGAAAAGAAAAAAAAAAGTCACCTCCTGAAAGCCTACTTCTTACTCAAATGTGACCTCCTCTAAGCCAAATTCATTAAATAAGCTCACTGTCTTCTTATCTGTGACATGACTCCCAGTGATAAGCCTTCCTGGCACTGAGGGATTATCACCAAGTGCTAACCAGAGATGCATTTAGAAAAAGATCTTTATCAAAAGGAATAAGCCTTAACTAAAAATGTATTTATGGCTAAGAGATTTTAACATGAGTCAGGAGGTCATTCTGGAGGTTACACTTATGCTGGTTTCAGGCAAAGTTGACTTAATTCCACAGTAAACAAATCCTAAAATAAAGGTGCTTCTGAGGGCTCCAGGGACATCCTGTCAACAGAGGCAAGGCAACAGACTCATGAAATCAAAACCGCCTTGGAGGAACTTATTTGGGAATATATGAAAATCTATTTCCCCCAAATAACATACTCATTTAGAATTCCCCTACTCATGATCCTTCTGCTCCTTTTATTTGTACTTATAATTTTCAATATACCCATAAATATATCTCTCAGAGATTTAAATCTTTTCATATGCCAATGGAGCTTTGAATCCCAGCAGAGTTGCAGCCAACTTCAGCTCTCCAGCTCTTTGGGTTTGCCTTGGATAACCAACAAAATAATAAATAAGGTTCTTTAATCCATTTTTGAAATATTCTGTAGATGAAATAATATTGTAAACATTATTTTTCACACAATATTTTTATTTGTAAAAATAAAAATATTGATTAATTCATGTTGACATTATAAATATATTAATTTGTTTTGATATATGGATCCTAGGCATGAACATAGCCTGGATACAATTCAAAATTACTTGGCATATAAAGAACCAGGGAAATCAGAATTTGCCTGACTTTTTAGTTTCTTAGGCTGCTCAAAACAAATATCATGAAATGGGCTGAGTTAAACAATGGGAATTTATTTGAAAACAGTTTTGAAAATTGGAAAATGTCCAAATCAAGGTGTCATCAGGGTGGTACTTTCTTCCTGAAGACCACCTGCTGACAATTCTTGCCTTCTCTGTCACATGGCAAGGCACAGGTGGTGTCTGCTGGTGTCTCCCTTTTCTGCCAAGTTTTGTTGATTTCAGCTTCTTGCTTCCATGGATGTCTTGCTTTGTGTTTTTGTAAGAGAATTTCATTCTCTTTTAAAGGATTCTAGGAATAAGATTAAGACCCACCTTGAATGAGGTGGGACACACCTTAACTTAAATAACTTCATCAAAATGTCCTACTTAAAATAGGTTTACAGTGACAAGGTTGGGTTAGATTTAAGAACCTGTTTTTCTGGGGTAGATATATTTTCAAACCACCACACGTGGGAAAAGGTAATCAAAATAGACAAAAAAAAAAAAAAAGGACAGAGGTGTTTGGATTATCTGGCAAAGGCTCTAAAGCACCTATTTAAAATATGCTCCAACAAGCAATCATGAAACTCATGAGACCAGTGGAAAAATAAAAAAAATCTTAGAAAAGAAATAGAAAATATAAAAAAAAAAAATGAAAATTTTAGAACTGAAAATTTTAGCGGGAGAAATGAAACAAAAAATAACAGGATGTTCTCAAAAGCAGAATTAAGATGACAGAGGAAGCAATCAATTAATAAAGATCATTAGAAATAATCTATTCTGAAGAAATGAAAGAAAATAGATTCTCAGGGATTTGTTGGATTCCCAAAAGGAAAGTAGAAAGAGTATGGTAGAGAAAAATATTTGAAGAAATAATGACTCAAAAGTTCCCAGATTTAGTAAAATTTTAAAACTATAAAATAACAAAGCTCTGCAACACCCAAACAGAAAAACCCAAAGAAATACACACCTGGACACTTGGTAATCAATGTTGAGTAAAAGTGGTGTTAGTGTGCATCCTTATCTTGCTCCTCATCTTGGAGGGAAAGCTTTTATCACTGAGTTTGATGTTAGCAGTGGGTTTTTCATACACCTACTTTATCATGTTGAGGAAGTTTCACTCTATTCCTGTATTTTTCAGTTTTTATCATGAATGTGTGCTGCATTTTGTCAAATGTCTTATTTGCATCAATTGAGATGCTCATGTTTTTCATTCCCTCATTCTATTAGTGTGGTGTATTATATTAGTTGATTTTCTTATGTTAAACAATCCTTGCTGCCTGGAAAAAGTCCCCTTGATCATTGTGTATAAATCTTTTAATGTGCTATTGGATTCCATTTGGTGGTATTTTGTTGAAGATTTTGACATCTTTATTCATAAGAGATATTGGTCTGTCAATTTCTTTTCTTGTGGTTTCTTTGCCTATATTTGGTATTAGGGTGATGTTTGCATCATAGAATAAGCATTCCATGCTCTTCAATTTTTGGAAGAGCTTGATATGGCTTGGTGTTAATTATTCTTGGAATTCTTCTCGGTAAAATTCACCTTTAAAGCCGTCTGGTCTTGGGATTTTCTCTGTCAGTGTTTTTTCTTTTTATTAGTTTTTCAATCTCTTTCTTGTTACCTGTCTGTAGAGAACGTCTATTTCTTCTTGAATCAGTGTAGGTAGTTTGTGTGTTTCTAGGAATTTGTCCATTTGATCGAATTTATCATATTTGTTGTACATTTGCTCATAGAATCCACTTATAATTCTTTTTATTTCTGTGTGGTTGGTAGTAATGGCCTTCCCCCTTCATTTCTGATATAGGATTTTTTTGCCTTCTCTTTATTTTGGTCAGTCTAGTTAAAGGTTTGTCAAATTTAATGATCTTTTCATATAACCAAATTTCAGTTTCAATGATTCTCCCTTGTTTTGTTTTTTGTTTGTTTGTTTTTCTTTTTTCTTTTTTTTTTAATTCTTGATTTCATTTATTTCTGGTTTAGTATCTGTTATAACCTTCCCTCTGCTCACTTTGGCTTTAGTTTACTCTTCATTTTTTTAGATACTAAAGTTCTGATATGAGATCTTTCTTCTTTTTTAATGTATGCATGCAAGCTTTAAATTTCCTTCTCAATACTGCCTTTGCTGGATGCCATAAATTTTTGTGTGTTGTATTTTCATTTTTTTCATCTCAAGATATTTACTAATTATTCCTGTGATTTCTTCTTTGACTCATTGGTTGTTGTATGCATGTTAATTCGTGAATTTTCAAGTTCCCCCTTCATTAAAAATTTTAATTTCATTCCATTGCAGTCAGAGAAATACATAGTATTATTTTAATATTTTTGAATGTATTGTAACATATTTTGTAATCTAACATATGGTCTACCTTGGAGAATAATAATAATCCATGTGCACTAGAGAAGAATGTGTGTTCTGTTGCTATTGGGTGAAATATTCTATATATGCTTGTTTGGTCTCTGGTTTATAGTATCATTCAAGTGTTATATATCCTTATTGAACTTTGGTCTAGATGTTCTATATATTATGAAAGTTGTGTATTGAAGTCTCCTACTATTAATATGGAAACTGCTACTTCTCCCTTCAAATCTATCAAGAGTTGCTACATACATTTTGTGGCTCTGCCATTAGGTAGATATATTTATTTATAATTGCTATGTCTTCTTATTGAACTGAACTTTATCAGTATATGGTGACCTTGTTTGCCCCTTATAACAGCTTTTTACTAAATGTCTATTTTATCTGATATTGGTATAGTTACTCCAGCTCTTTTTGGGTATCTATTTGCATGACATATATATTTTTCCATCTTTTCACTTTCAGTGCACTTGTGTCTTTGAATTTTAGGTGACTCCCTTGTCCAAAGCATATACTTGGTCATGCTTTTTTATCCATTCTACCAATCTCTGATTTTAGACTGAAAAGTTTAATCCATTTATATTTAAAGTAACCACTGGTAATATAGGACTTTATTCTGCCATTTTTCTACATAGCCATTGTGACAGGCTAATTTGTCAACTCGACCAGATAATTGTGCCCAGTTGTTTCCTCAAGCAAGCATTGGGCTAATTGTATAACAAAGGCATTTATGGACTTTAGTCACCATGAGTTTACTGCATAGATAGCTGATTACATGTACATCAATCAGGGAGATTGCCCTCAGCAATGCGTTACGTTTTATCCTATCAGTTGAATGCTTTAAAAAGGGAAGTGATTTCTACATTCAGAGAGAATTTCCCAGTTCATCTTTGGACAGCCAACATCTCCTGGAAACACATCAAGAGTTTCATTGATGAGTTTCATTAGTCTTTCATCAGATCCCCTGGTTTACAGCCTGCCTGTAGAACCTGGACTTGTGCAGAAAGCTCCTATTGATTCTGTTCCTTACAGTACCCTGACTAATACAGCTATTGTTTGTTTTATACCATTTTAGACACTCAATTCTTCTGTTTATGCCTACTTTCATTTATATTTGATGCTGCACACTGCTCCACTAGACTCTGGAGTTCCAAAATAAGTTGATTCAGACAGTTTCTACTAGTTCAATAGATGGTTTGGTTAATTCCTTCTTAGTTGTCTTATGTACTATGTTAGGTACTCCTCATATATGGTCCCATTACACTTTGTAGAGTTAACTATTACTGAATAACAAAGCACTCCGAAACTCTGTGGTTTAAAACCATAAACATTTATAATTAATTTCATGTCTCTGGATCAACTAAGTTTGTATACAGGTTTGTCATTATGGATCATTGGGTCTTGCTGGTTCAAATAGCCCTTAATTTGACTAGTCTAATCAAAGGTTCACAATAGGTTCAATTTAAGAACATAATTTTATGGAGTCTACATAAAAGACTCAAAACAACAAAACATGAATTAGATCAGACAAGTAACTAAAACAATCAACAACAAAACCAACAACAATAAACACTTTCAGTGGTGGTATGGGGATTAGAATCCAGTTGCTAAACTAGATTATCTAAAATATCCTGTTTTCAATGTAGAGTTATATGAGACTTATAAAGAAACAAGAAAATATAATCAATGCACAGGGAAATAAGCATGTGATAGAAATTATTTTTGGAGAAGGCGGCAGGATGGTGTTGGCTTAGGAGGGCAACTGCGGACAGCTTCCAGAACACGGCAGATAGTGGATGGGGTGCAGCACAGGGGTCTGTGCTGTGGGCATGTGGAGTAAGAAGCTTGGGACATCTATCTGGACAGTTTGACAGTGTGGACTGAACCATAGAGATTCATGAATTTTAAGCCTGACTGTGGTGGTTAACACAGTCGGCTGACCCCCACCCTTACGAAGAAAAAAAAAAAAAGCC
>JAQZBX010061607.1:0-17070 GCA_029593785.1 Cabassous unicinctus
TGAGTCTGCTCAATATGCTTAAATCTTATCAGTGAGATTATGCAATATTTGTCCTTCAGTGAATGGCTGACTTCATTTAACATAAGACCTTCAAGATTCATACATATTCTCACATGTGTCAATGCTTCATTCCTTCTTACAGCTGAGTAAAATTCCATTTGCTTACTTACTAATCCATTGATAGACAGTTGCATTGATTACAAATTTTGGCAATAAAGAATAATGTCACTATGAACATTAGTGTTCACATATCAGTTTTTGCTCCTACTTTCAATTCTTCTGGGTATATACCCAGCAGTGGGGATGCTGGATCATATGGCACTTCTATAGATAGATTCCTAAGGAAACATCAAATATTCCTCAACTAGCATTTGAAGTCCTCCTGGCTCATTTTAGAAGTGAATGCCCCCCAAGTTAATCACGCTTTTCAGTAGCTAAAGGTCACAGGTTTGAAACCATAACTCCATCAGCAGAATTCCTTAATCTTTGCTATATAACTTAATGCAAATATGAGAGTGCAATCCATCATATTTACCATCCCAATCATACTCAAGGGAAGGGCACATACACCAAGGAGCAGGTTTTGGAGGCATTTTAGGTATTTTGCCTATAACACCATTTAATTATTCAGAAGTTGCAATTTTTTTTGATAAATCCATTCATTCTAAATAAATTGACAAGTGTAATGAAATCTGAATAAAATTTCCTGTAGTCTTTCTTTGGTGGCTATTGGTAAGCCATTTCAAATATTTATAAGAAATGAGTAGGAACCAGAATTGATAAACCATTTTGAGAAAGAACAAAGTTGGAATTCTCACACTACCTGATTTCAAGATTGACTGTAAAGCTACAGTAATCAAAAGTTCATCAAATTCTTGTAAAGAAAGACAAACTTCAATGTGACCGAATGAAAAGTCTGTAAATAGACCCACACATACAGGTTTAATAGATTTGCAACAATGATGCCAGGGCAATTCAATGATGAAAGAAATTCTTTTCAACAAGTGTTTCTGGAACTGGGTATTTGTTTGTGAATATAAATAAACCTTTAAACGTGAATCACCCATACTCAAAAATCAATAGGAGTAGTTCACAAATGGAATGTAAATGTGTTATTCTGAAATTGTGAGTACATAATTATGTATCAACTTTCTTCTGGTACTTTGCCCCAGGAAAGCTATTCCTCACACTGTTTATATATGTAAATATACTGTTACCTTCAGTATATTTCAGTCCTTAACTTCAAAATTCAGTGCAGGGATGAAGATATCTTCCATAGAGCTGTTAAGAATAAGGTCCAAAAGGAGGTGATTCCAGGCTATCCTAAATGAAGTTGGTATATTTCAGAAGGAAAGGTAGTAAAAAAAATTCTAAATGGAGCAATGAATAGCCCCCAAACTTAGGGAAACAGGGTTATAAAAGTGCTGAACATTGAAGATATGATGTGCTGGTGAAGGTGCAAATAAAGCTCAATATCTTAGACATCAATGGGGTCAGGGTAGAATTCAGTGAAAGGGTATAATCGCAGGCCAGCTTTGGATAGTTCAGCATATATTCGAGCTATGGCATGTTGGTCAAATTATCCAGTGTGTAACAATTGCTGTTATCAGTATTTGAATTTGATGATCACCTTTGTAATATAGAAAAATCTCTTAGAGACAATGTGGATATCGATTAGAATATCAAAACCTGCAATTGCTAAGAAGAATGATAAGTAATTGAAAGCAGTTGGTGGAAAGGTGACATGGAAATCCAGAAAGTATGGTGAAATGGAGAGGTATAAAATTGAAATGGAGAAATATTAGACCTCATTTTATTGTTATTGGTAACTACTCATTTATGGACAGATAGAGACTGTGATAAGTTTCTAACATATATTTAAATTTTATCAACCTCATAAAAGTATGAATACTGGTATCCCTGTGGTATAGGCGGAGATATTAAGATTTAGAATGATACAGTTCCTGTCCAAATTTAAAGAGTGACTATGAGTTACATTGAGATTTCAATCCAGGATTGATGCTGAGTTTTGGAACTATGTGCTGGAGAAAGACATGCTCTGAAAGTTAATCCATTCTTATGGGTGTGATCTCACCTTAAGTAGGTTCTTGATGAGGTTACTTCAGTTAAGGTTAGGCCCCACTCTATCAAGGTGAGTTTTAATCTTTTTGCTGGAAAAGTTTAGAAATAAAAGGAAAGTCAGACAGATAGGGAAAAATCCACAGAGGGAGCAGCCAAAATCTGAAAGTCAACAGAACCTGAAAGAGAAGGCAGAGGCTAAGAGAGACAGCCATGTGCAAGGACAAGGATCACTGGCAGCCATCCCCAGAGCACACAGCCTTCAGAGAGAAATCATCACATTGATTATGCCTTGGTTTGTACTTCTCCTGGTCTGAAAACCATGAGCCAATAAACTCCCATTGCTTATGACAACTCATTGTATGGTATTTGCTTTAGCAACAAAGAACCTAAAATAATGGCTGTTTCCAAAAGTTTTTAATTTAATAGCTTAAAAAGTATTCTGTTGCTTCACATAAATATTTCTCAACAATTGTCCTTTTTATGCTTTCTTATGAAAATTGCAGATTCATAATTTATCTCATTTTACTCTTGGGGTGTTCACTATGTAAAGTGATTTTCTTGGAAAACAATATCACTGTTTCTGCCTTTTGAATAAATTGCTTTTAAATTGCTTTTGCTTTTGTATGAGGTTTTCTAGGCATCAAGGGGATATAGCAATTTTTGGAATACTACCAGAAAAAAAGATGCTTTTTCTTCATCACAGTCCCCTCAGGGAAGACTTGGGTTTATATTTTCCTCTTCCTACACATCCACTTCAATCCTCTGTCTCTCTGAGTATTGGGCAATTTATCACAGCACATAAAATGTTCATGCCAAAATGTGGCCCAAGGTTACATACCCATGGAAGAATTCCCAAATGGGATATCTGAGTACCATTTCTAAATACTTTGGGTAAGAAAATCTGATGTGATCAGTTTGATATGTATTCATTCCCAGAGTAATTAATATAGCTGGAGGTGAGACAAGCATGTTATTAACACAGGTCCGTAAGGACATGGTTTGATGTGTGTGTGTGTGTGTGTGTGTGTGTGTGTGTGTGTGTGTGTGACTGATGGTGTATGCATAGTCCTGTAGCAGGGATACCTGGCTTCATATGTTCTATGTTTTCTCTAAACTTAACCAAATTGTCCAACATGCCAGGGCTGACATAACTATCAATGACACAGTGATATACTTTGCAAAGTTTTGCAGGGTGCAAGTCACCTTGTTTTGATACATAATTTTTTCTAAGTCTGTTTCCTATGTGTATGTAATATCATAATCCCAAGGGAAATATAAAACATTTCTCAACTCTTGTCTCCTTAGATTACTTCATGAGTCTAGGAGTGCACCCTGATTCTGTTGGTAAATAGAACAAACAAAAAATTGCTTCAGGCTCAATGATACACATTGTGGTCCTTCCCATGCGCCACACTTTCATCTAGAGCATGAGGGATGTTTTAGACAGGTTCTCTAGGAAAACAGAATCAACAGGAAATATCTGTAAACAGTATGAGATATTTATAAGAGCCTCTCATGTGACCACAGGGATGCACAAGCCCAGGCTCTGCAGGCAGGCTGCAAACCAGGGCCTAGATGAAATTCCAGTGAACGTCCTTGAGTTTCCAGGAGACATTCGCTGTCCAAAGATGAGCTGAGAAATTCTCTCTGAATGCTGAAATCACTTCCCCTTTTAAGGCATTCAAATGATTGGATAAAATGTCACTCATTGCTGATGACAATCTCCCTGGTTGATTGTAGATATAATCAGGCATCTATGCAGTAAACTCACTGATAACTAAAGACCATAAATGTCCTTGTATTACAATTAGCCCAGTGCGTGCTTCACTAAACAGTGCACAATTTCCTGGCTGAGTTGACACATTAGCTTAACCATCACAGCCCACCCCTTGGCAAATTGGCAACCATACACATTGCCTTAAACCATACTTAGTCTCTAAGTAAAAACAATAACAGACATGCATAGATATATACATATACACACATATATATACACCTAAAAATGTTCAACTCTCTTGTGTACAACTGGAAATCCATTAATTCCCTACAGAATAGTGTGCAAGTCCTTGGGTAATATTCACTCTTAAACAAGACATGCTTAAATATTATGATATGAAAATAATACAACTTGTCATATGATAAAGGAAAAGGTTGGGGAAGAAAAATTCATTTTGTGTACATATACAATTGTACTCATAATGAAACAATGAAGAAACTTTCATGACTATTATAGTCTTCATTTCTGTAACTGGTCATGTGGTTGAACTTCATATTTATCATTATCTTCTTCCACAACCCACTACATGTATCCATTATCCTCAGCAAGTACTTCAGTTCACCATGGTTCTTTCCTTGGTGGGGTGACCCAAACTTTCATTTCTAAAGATTCTGACCCATTACTAGTCCTACTTGAAATGGCTTACTGCAATTTTCCATTGACATTAATCACAGGGCATGGCAGTATTAGGAAACACCCTGGGGGATCTCTAGTGTTCCAAGCAAACTCTTCTTTTCCCTCATTATCTAGATGCAGTCCTATTTCCCCTTATAGTCAGGATCAACCACCCCAGCCTGTACCATAAAGAGGCTGAGCATTAGCCACAGAATGGGTCAACTTACACACGTGATTATTAAAACCTTCTTCTCCTGAAGTCATCCTCTTGTAAATATTTGTTCATGTGGAACAAATATTTTCATGTTTTTGCCCATTCAGAAAGGTCAATCCCCATACCTATTCTCCAGTCCTCTTTGTCACCAATTTTCCAATCATGTTCCTTCCAAGTCCCTAAACATCCAGCCAAACCATTTGCAACAGCCCATGAATCAGTATCCAAAAACATCTCTGGCCATTTCTTCTTCCAAACAAAATGACCAAGCAGGTATACTGCTCAATGTTCTGCCCACTTGGAGGATTTGCCCTCACCATTGTCCTTCATGCACGTACCAGAAAAGGGCTGCAGTGCTATAGCTGTCCACTTTAAGGTGGTACCTGCATATTATGCAGAATGCTTTTGTCCAGGCCCAAGTTTTCTCTTCCTCAGTCATGTGATTGTAAGGGAATTCCCCTAGAGATCAAAGCTGTGGGCTAGGAAATATAAGGTAACAATGCAGGGATGGTGACGATTGGCATTTGGGCTACATTCTCATGTAACTTACTTTTGACTTCAGGACCCACTCAAGCCCTATCTCACATATACCACTTCTGCTTTATTATGGAGCGCTGCTGTGCACACCCAAATGTATGGTTTGGTGGGCCAGACAATAACCATCTCATGATAGGCAACTCAGGGTTCATGGTAACCTGATAGCCCAAAGTTGAGCATTCAGTCTTTACTAAGATTTAGGGGCAGGCCAAAAACTGTTTCTCAAAAGTAGAGTAGTTATCTTCAGAGGATGGTAGGGTTTTGCTCCAAAATCCTAAGGATCTGTGTGTGAGTCTCCTATATGTGTCTCCCAAAAGCTCCATAGAGCATCTCTACTTGCCACTGAAACTACCAGCACCATTAGATCTGCAGGATCATATGATCCAAGGGCTAATGAAGCTTGCACAGTAGCCTGGACCTCTTGCAGACACTCCTTTTTTTCTTATCCACTATCAAAACTAGCAGCTTTTCTGGTCATTTGGTAAATGGGCCAGAGTAGCACACCCAGATGAGGAATGTGGTGTCTCCAAAATCTGAAGAGACCAACAAAGCATTATGACTCTTTTTTGGTCATAGGAGGGGCCAGATGCAACAGCTTATCCTTCAATTTAGAAGGGTTATCTCAACATGCACCACCCCACTGGACACTTAGAAATTTCAATGAGCTGGATGATGCCTGTGTTTTTTTTTTTTGGTTTTATCTTCCATCATCTCTCACTCAAACGCCTTACCAGTAATTTAGAGTCTTTGCTAATTCTTGCTAACTTGATACTATCAACATGATATCATCAATATAATGGACCAGTGTGATATCTTGTGGGAGGGAGCAGCCATCAAGTTCCCTGTAGACAATATTATGACATCGGACTGGAGAGTTGATATACCCCTAAGGCAGGACAGTGAAGGTACAGGGCAACAGAATCAACAGGAGATATCTGTAAAGAGTATGAGATTTTATAAGAGTCTCTCACATGACCATAGGGATGCCCAAATCCAGGTTCCACAGGCATGCTGCAAACCAGATGCTAGAAGAAATTCCAATGAAGGTCCTTGGTGAATTTCTGGGACATTTTAGTTATTCAAAGATGAGCAGGGAAATTCTGAATGCTGAAATCACTTCCTCTTTTAAGGCATTCAATTGAATGGGTAAAATGTCACTCATTACTGAAGTCCATCTTCCTGGTTTATGTAGATATAATCAGCCATCTATGCAGTAATATCTCTGATGACTAAATCCCATACATAACCTGGTATTAAAATTAGTCCAGTGCTTGCTTGACCAAACAACTGGGCACAATAACTTGGCCAAGTTGACAGATTATCCTAACCATCATAAGGAATAAGGACACAAAGGGAACCCTGAAAAATTTCCTTGGTGAGGAAGCCATGAAAAGGTCATTTTTCCTGTATCTGAAAATGGGCACCAGACTGCAGAACTGAAAGCATTAGAGCCAAAAGTTGAGATTCTTTGTTCTGATTATTAACTAGTCTCTGACTGTGTCTATTTATTTCCTGAAGTTTGAAATTTTTTATTTCAAACAACCCCCTTTATTAAGCTTTCTACTTTCCCTTTGGGATTCAAAATTTTCTCCTGAGTCCATTTTCTGATTTCTCTAACTTGATTCTGAAACTCTTTGTAAGTTCCCATATTTTTCACTGTGTGTTATGACAAAAGTTTCTTAAAGAATATTTTTCTCAAATGGCATATATTGTTCTGGGTAATTTACCTCTGTTTTACTGAAAGATGGCTCTGATCTGAATAATTCCTATGGGAAAAAGTAAACCAGACATCTAAGACCTATTATTTAATTGTATTGTGTAGATAAATTCTGAGAAAGCAATTTTCTCCTTTGCAGCTTTGATTCATTTCTAGATCAATAACTTAAATACACTTTCTGATCATGTCGACCTTAGTTACTACTGTACTTTAAAGTTGGACATTTTGTTTTTTCTCCTTATTAGAATCATATTCTTCTATTGGATCAGTGCCCACAGTGTTAGCCAGAGTCTGTTGCAGAGTTTAGTAGAGTAATTATGTTTATCAAATGCATGTCTCTCACAAGGAGTCTAAAAAATGAAAATTATGTGAATAAATAAAATGACTTGATGTTGCCTTAGAGTCAGAGGTGATCTTAAGTATGATGTAGTAAAAGTTCCAATCATACATTTGGTTAATCTAGAAAAGATTTTTATTGAAATTTACATCTACTTACTAATGTATGAAATTTTCTATCCATATATAAGAGGTTGTATTCATTGAGTTTCAAGAATCTGTTACATTTCCATATCATTTTGATTTTTTCCAATTTCTGCTTAAAACCTAGTATTCCTCTGTATAAGTGTGACTCCTATTCTTCTAAACAAAAATATATACACTTTAAATTTTATCATAGATATTAAAGGGCCGGTGAATGAACAATCTATGCATTTATATTATCTGTAATCTGTGTTTGCCACATATTTTTCATTTTCACTTAAACATCAATAAATATACCAGTTCAGCAGAATAATAACACATAAATCCAATAAAATAGCTATCATATTATGAAGGTCAGAAAAATAATGATTGTTGAGTGCTAACACCAGTACGGTAGCAGTTCTAAAATATCATCTCAACAAAAACCATAAAAAAGAAGCTGAAATAGTCAGAACAAATGTTTTACAAACTCTTTAAAACTAAGGGTAACAGTAACAAAATGGACACTGAATCAGGTAAAAGAACAATTTAAAAATGGTATGGAAGCCGTGTGCCTTTTACAACCCTCCTTCCACACTTTCTGTGTTTGCTAGCCATCTTAGAATGATCTAAAGCTCTCATCTCTGCATTTCTTATTCTGTATCTTCCTTGGGCAGGGAACCAGCAGGTTTGGTTGTGGAAATACAGAAAGATAAAGCTGATACCACCGTAATTTAGGAAAGAATGGACATTCAGATTTTTTCACATGAATATGCATAGTTTTCTATATTTCCCCATAAAAACTGGTTCACCTGAATTTTCCATCCTCCTAAAGGTAACACTCTAAAATTACTCTCCTGAGTTACTATAGCTGTATTGTATGTGTCAACTGTAGTCTTTCACCAAGATGTGGTGTATGGGACCCCTGTATGATGTTATACATGTTTGTTTTGTAAGTTCACAAATTTTAATTATGTGTGCTCATGTATGAAAGATATACTTCAATAAAAGTTTAAAAAATCTGAAAAACCTAAACTTTCACCTTAGGCTGATCACTAGGCTTAGGGCAATTCTGCATAAGTGATGAGAAGAGATCCAACATAGCCATTTGCAAAGACTGGAGAAGATGTTTTTATTATTGTTAATTTTAGCTACTGATGTACAAGGGAATCTCAGTGAAAACAGTAGTATTGGAAATTTTCTAAACAAATAGCTTTCTACAGCCCTCAATAACAACAACAACCAGAAAATCCTGAGGCATGAGAGAGAAATCTGATACCAAAATTAACAAAGTAAAATATTAAAATGTCTTGATTTTCAGCAAAAAATTACAAGGCACATACAGAAACAAGAGAAATGAACAATTCAACAGAATAAAATAAAGGAATAGAAGCCATCTCTGAAGAAACATATCCTTGGAATTACTAGTTCAATAATAGGAAAGGAAAACCTGAAAAATCCCCTGAAATAAATTGAGGGAGATACCTATGAAAATGATAATGCTAATAAAAATAAAAATTATAAAGATAAACCAAAAAAAATTTGGATTTGCAAAGTACAATAAATTGAAAAAATATCCCTACATAGGTTCAACAGCAGATTTTAGCAGGCAGAAAGATGAATCAGCCAACTTGAATATAGGACAATTGTAATTATTCAATTTGGAGAGAAAAAAAAATACATTAAATAAAAGTGAAAAAGAAAACCTCTAGGACTTCTTGAAGTGAACAAACACAAGGATGACGAGAATCCCAGAAGTAGAAGAATGGGATAAGTGTCAAGAAGAGTATGTTTATATATAATGGACAAGTTTCCCAAGTTTGCTGAAAGTTATTGATATGTACTCCCACAAAACTCAAGGAACTCCAAACGGAATTTACTTACAAATATCCACATTGTTTGATAGTACTAAAGCAGTTGAAAGTCAGAGATAATGAGAGAATCATGAAAGCTGAAGGAGAGGTGCTACTCATCATGAACAAGGGATTCTAAAGAATATTAAGAGCTAATTTCCAAGAGAAATCATGGATTCCAGAAGGCAGTGGAATGACAGATTAAAAGGGTAAGAAGGGGAAAAAATCTTTCAATCTAGAAATCAATATCTGGCAAAAATGTCCCGCACAAATGAAAGTGAATTTAACACATTCCTAGATAAACAAAAGCTGACGGAGTTTATTGTGAGTAAACCATCCCTAGAAAATTTCTTAAAAGAGTCATTCAGATCGAAAGTAAATGATACTAGACAGTAACTTAAAACAATATGAAGAAATAAATCTCCCCAGTAAAGTCAGCTACATGGGTTAATATTTTTGGTTTGTAAATTCATTTTTTTTCTAATATAATTTAAAATAAAATTTATAAAAATAATTTCAAACCTATATCCTTAAGTACACAGTTTTAAAGGTGTAATTAATGGCACAACAACAGAATAAGGGGTTATGAGGAGTACAGGGACATAATTCATGCATGTGATATTTATTAACAGTATAAATTCAAACTATATTGTTATAGTCAAAATTAGGATAACATATATCCAACTCAAATTTCCAATTTGTTTGATATGTTTGTAAGATGTTCAATGCATAACCACGATAATCACAAAGAAATCATCTCAAAATATACACGATAGGAAATGATAAGGGATTAAATATGGTGAACCCTAAAAGATAAAGGAAATTTAAAAATAAACAGTTATGGAGAATATGAAGGTCAGAAAAGGAAAAAATAGTCAATTAAAAATATTTAGTAATTAAATGACACATATTTAAATACACATGGGTTACAGAAGATATCACAAAGGAAAATAGAAAATGCAGACAAATGAAAATGAAAACCCTACATATCTAAACATGGGATTCAGCTTAGGCAGTTCTGTGGAAATGTGGGACCTGGAATCACATTAGAAAAGAAGAAAGATCTCAAAACTATATTTGAAGTTCACACCTTCAGGATATAGGTATAGAAGAGCCAATTAAATTAAAGTTTTCAAAAATAAAGAAAAATACAATTTAGAGAAAAGAAAAATGAAATCCACATTAGATATTTAAAAAACCAGAGAGAATCAATGACATCAAAAGTTGGTTCTGTGTGAATAGCAATGAAATGGACAAACTTTTAGCTAGACTTTCAAGGAAAAAAAGAGATGTAAATAAGGAGAAGAAAGGAAAGCAGGGACATAACAAATATCCTTAAAGAAATCAAAAGAATTATAAGAGAATATTATAACAATTTTATACTTACAAATTTAAAAACCTAGAAAAAAAGGAAAAATTCTTAGAAACATACAAATTATGACTATTGATTCAAGAAAAAATCTCAAAAATCCAATAACATGTATAAAGATTGAATCAGTATTCAAAAGCAACCCTACAATTAGAAGTTCACTTCCACATGATTTTACTGGTGAATACTACCAAACATTCAAAGAATTCACTGAATTCCTCTCAACTTCTTCCAAAAAATTAAAGACAAGGAAATACTTCCTAACTCATGCTTTGAGGCAAGAATTATGACACAAAGCCAGATAAATGCATCACAAAAAATAAAGATAATTTACAAAAATTCTTCATGAAATAGAACAAAATAGTATCCAAATGAATCCAAGTGCTTGTAAAAAAGATTAGCACTATGACCTAATGAAATTTACATCAGGAATGTAAGAATGGTTTAATGTAAGGAAACCAATCAATATAACACATTATATCACTACAACAGGAAAAAATCACATGATAATCTAGGAACCAAAATATATCTTTCTGTACAAAAAAAAGGATGGTCATTAACAGTATGAAATATGAGCAAAAAATTTATTGCAAATCCTGATTACACAGAACATAATCATGTATTTCAAATTACATTTAGCACATTCCATTCTGCTCTGATGAAGGAGAAACATGTCAGGATTAACACTCCTAAGGTAATTACAAAATATGTGCCATCTTTTACTCAGTGCAAAAGGTTCCTCTCTTGTATAGCATGAGAATATAAAGCCTTAAACCAGTCATCCTAAAGTTATTTAGTCACTTCCATTTCTACTGCTACCTGCCTTTTACATTATTTTTTCCAGCCACCTCCACAAAAAGGGATAAAACAATTCCTCCCTAAGTGCTCCATTCAGGAACCGAGAGGCTGAGCCCATTATTTACATTTCTCCTCCCATTCCCATCCACCATTCATCTAACATAATAACCAAAAAAAAATGTTTTACATCTATAATCCTACCGAAATTACTTACTTACTGGACACCTCTAGGACATAAACAGAACATCAGCAATGTAAGTGTTCCCCATCCTTGTTAATCACTGATCCACTTGAGATGTACCTGGACTCCGTGAAGTATCTGGTGATGGTATTTATTTCTATTTAGTATAGGAGTGGTGGTCTACAGGTGAGAGGAAGAAAGTGACTATTAATATGTAGGGGAACCTTGATATTCTTTAATAGAATTTCCATTGATGCTCCATTATGCATGTAGTTTAACTCTCACTTAGTCCTCCAAGAAATTCATTCAGCTACTGCATACAAAAGTGGAAGAATTTATCCTTCAATGCTGGACTGGGGAGAATCCCAATATAATTTATTGAATTGAAATTCATACTTGGGTTATACAGTGTCTAGTGATTGCCCCAGTTCTCCAAAGTTCTCTGAATCTGTCCATTTTAAGTAAGACTATTTTCTTGGTTGGCCACTCAGATGCCAATACAAAGTACCAGAAATGGGTTGGCATTTATAAAGGGAAATTTTTGAGGGTAAAAGCTCACAGCTCTGAAGTTATGAAAACATCTTAATCAAGACATCATCAAAATGATTGAAGGCATTCCCACATTGAGGGCATTCTTGGGTTTCTTTCCAATGTGAATATTCCCATGTTGTCTACAGTGGGACAAAGGATTGAAGGCTTTTCCATAAAGAACACATTCTGCAGTGTGAGTTCTCTCATGCCTTTTAAGTTGAGAACTTCTCTGGTAAGTGATCTCACATAGATTGCATTCAAAGGGTTTCAATTAAGTGTTTTCTAAGATCTCCACTTTGGGGGAAGGCTTTCCCACATAGATGGAATTTGTAGGGTTCCCTCCAGTGTGAGTCATTTCATATTGTCTAAGGCCAGTAGAAAAAGTAAAGGCTTTCCAACATAAAAGAAATTTATAGTGATTCTCTCAAGGGTGAATACTCTCATGTTCCCTAAGGCCTGAAGATTGAAGCCTTTCCCAAATATATGATTTTCATAGGGTTTTTTTTTGTTAAAAGTCAGATACTTTGAATCATTTAAGGGCATAGGGTTTCATAAAGGCTTTACCACTTACATGATATTCATCTGATTTATTTCTGGTGTGAACTTGCTTATGGTGAGTAAAAGATGACCAGGCACCGGGGAACTTACCAAATAGTTTGCTGAAAATGTGTTTCTTTTCCTTCTGACTTGAAATATTTTGAAAAATTCTTGATTTGTGTGTGTGAAGCCTTCTTGCAAATCATTACATTTCAAGGGATTCTTTTCACTATGAGATCTCGGTGACATGATGGAAAATGCATTTTCCCTGCAGGTATTTTGTATGGTCACCATTTCTTGTTTTTTATGGCCACTTTGCATGCCTGAACTCCAGTCATGAATAAAACCTATTCCTTCTCTCCACAGTTCTTCATGCTGCAATTTGGAAAGCATATCTAATTTGAAGACAAGAATTCCCACTGAATCTAGATGCTCGATGATCTCTGCCATGACAGCTCTGATCATTATTCTTGTAGATGGATCCAGGCAAGTCCATTCTTCTTGGGGGAACTCTCTAGCTACATTTTAAAGGTCACTGACTTCATAAATTGCATTGCCAGTATCTCAGCTGAAAACTGTCTTCCTTTGTGTTTCCTTAAGCAACATGAGACAACTCACACTGGAGAGAAACACTATGAATGTCATAAATGTGAGAAAGGCTAAAAACAATTTTCAGCCCTTAGACAACCTCATAGAATTCATACTGGAGAGAAACCCTATGAATGTCATTTATTTTGGACAGCCTTTGCCTTTAGTTCTGTTCTTAGGCAACATGTGAGGACTCACACTGGAGAGAAACACTAAAAATGCCATATATGTGGGAAATCTTATGGAAGATGTTCTTATATTAAAGTCCATGAGAAAATTCACACTGGAGAAAAACTGTAGGATTTGTATCCTTTTGGGAAAGCCTTCACCCATTATTCTGGCATTAGTAAACATGAGAGCATCTCTCACTCAAATGAAATCCTGTGAATGTCTTCTATATGTGTTGGCCATCACTAAACTTTAGCAACATAAGAGAATTCACAATGAGGAGAATCCACATGAATGTTGTCTATGTGGGAAAGCTTTTAATCTGACTTTAGGTGACATCTAAGAGAGAATCCATATAAATGTTTTCATATGAATGGAAAAACTTTAAATTTACATTTGTAAGCTTACACAACATAAAAGAATTCAAATTGGAAAAAAAAGCATGTATACTGGAAAACTGTCAGACAAATTCTGACCTAAGTATATGACAGCTGTCAGTAACATTATTTAGCATATAGAAGAGTTTTACAACCATAAACTTAACCTTTAACTTATCACAAAACTCACACACTGAAGAAACACTAACTTTATAAACAACATGGAAAATCTTTTTCATCATCCATATTACTTCATCTTGTCTAAATTCATAAAAAACCGAATAAATAAAATGTCATATTTGTAGCAAAACTGTTGATGGTTTGATGATATCACTGAACTAACAATAATCTAGAAGTGTCTTCATCTATTACTCTAAATTATAAATAAACTAGAAAATGATGTGAAAAAAATTCTATATTTGAACTCAATGTGGGAGTACTTGAATGTATGTTATACTTTAAATGAAATGATGGAACACAACAGCAGAAACATCACTTTGTAATCAATGTGTAAAACAATTTACTTAATGACCAACCACAGTGTACAAAAAAATTCAGTGTAGGAATAACCACTTAAACAAACAAACAAAAAACTAATCATGAAAATACTTTTTAGATGGACAAGTCCCTTAGGAGGAGTGACCGATATCTCATGATGGAAATATTATTAATGAATGTCACATGAAATCATTTATTCATACAGCAACATTTGTAGGTCATGTAGGAATTCACATTGTTTGAAACAATCTTCAAGTCATAAATGAAAGAATGTGTTCAGTGAGCATGAATTTCCTAGTAACTTTAATAGGCTTCCAAAGAGGAAACAACCATTCTGAAGGCTAAATGGTAAACTTCCAGGTGGATTTCACATCAGAATATTCATATTTCAAAATAATACAATTTATGTTTACCAATTCAGCAAAGAATCCAGAATACTGAAAAAGCATTATGATTGAAAATAGGTAATAATTCAATGTAGGATTGTGAAGTGTCCTGAGAATATTGGATGAGGAATTTTTTAAGAGTATGAATTGAGAATCACCACAACATATTAGTTTTTTCCTATATGGATAACATGGATGAATCTTAAAGGCCTTATGTTGAATGAAGCAAGCAGTCATTGAAGGATGAGCAGTACATGAACTCCCTGATATGAATTAAGGTAATTGAGCAGTCTCAAAGAGCTATTGTCTGTAAGATAGGATTACAAGTAATAGAAAGTGAAGAGAAGGTTGTGAGCCATCACCCATATGGAAGTAATTTATGGTAAAGTGATAAAGTGTAGTTGTGTATTGAAGGGATAGGACAGGAGGGTAGTGATATTATTGGGTGGTGCAGGGTTGACAAGTGGGTAGATTGGGAAGGGTGAGTCAGAAGGTCCAGGATACTGGGGAGAGGGTTGGGTGAGGGAACAGGTGAACACTGGGGATTTGTCAGTTAGGGGTTGAAATTACAGAGGTGGGAATGCTCTTATGGCAAAATGACAAGGAAAGGTCACTGGTTTAGGGGGTTGGTTGGGGGAGCATTTGAGAAAGGGCACACCTAGAGCAGGCTTCTAGGGAGTTTGTGAGTGTTCATTCTGTCGTAATGTGCTATATCAGTGGGTGGAGACCCACATAATGAGCAGGAAGGAGATGAATTCCCATCATTGGGAGAACTGATTAGTTCAGAAATAGACAGGTGGGAATCTCTCAAGAGCAAGGGCAGTTCCTAATAAGGGAGGACAAGCCAGTTTGTCAAGACCTCTTGTTGCATGTAACTATGAATCTTGTCACCCAATGAGTCAAGCCAGTGGGTCATCATTGGCCCCGGGGGGATAGGGAGGATAGAATAGATCAAACAGCGGGTATTTTGTGGTCAAAGAATTGTTCTTCATTAACATACATTGATGCACACAGGACATGGTAAAATTTTATAAAAGTGTGTAGTCTAAAATGTAAACCATAGTGTAAACCATTGACAATGTTTAGTAGCTATTTTCACTATTTGTATATTAGTTATAACAATGTTACCAATCACATATAAAAACGTATTAATATGGGGGAGAAGAAAGGGGGAGGTTGTTAGGTATATGAAAGTCTCCTGTATTTTGTGTGTGACTTTACTGTGACCTTAAACTTCTTTGAAAACAAAATGAAAAATATTGAGACACTGTGAAATGAGAGGAGGAAGGTGTCATGGGAGAGACTGGACACCAGATATTGCAGTGATGAAAGGCAAAAGGTCAAAAAAAAATTTTAGTATGTTTTTCATTTTTTAATATCCCAATCACTTAATTTTATTTTATTATGATTAGTTTTTAATTTTTATGTATTTTATCTCTTACACTTAAACTTATCAATTCATGTTCCTAATAATTGTATTCAGCTACTCTAATGGCTTCATTTTTGAATAATCTATGGATCACAGAAGAGTTACAAAAGGGGCAGGGAGGATTGTTGGTGTGGGGTGTCAGGGATGGGTGATGCATGGGAGTAAGTTCAAGTGAGCATAATTATAAGGTATATAAAAATGTTTAAATGTTCACCGGGCATTGTCAGGTTGGGTGGAGAATCAATCACTCAATAAAAGAGAGAATACTGAATTCTCATCGTGGAAAGCTCTGCCACATTCTCTAAGGGAGCAGCAACAGTCCCCCAAGTGCAGAGGCAGGGAATGGTGAAGAAGGATGATCCACTGATGGGTCCTTGATATTGATGACTAGCCTTATGAGTCTTTGCTCTTGAAATCAAAACTTTACCTATTGTTTTGGGCCACCTAGGAGTTGCCTCCTGGGAGCCTCCTTGTTGCTCAAATGTGGTCTCCCTCTAAGCCAAACTCAAGATAAGAATTAATTACCTTCTTCCCAGCATGGGACATGACTCCTGGGGATGAGCCACCCTGGCACCAAAGGATTGCTTCCAAGCAACAACTAGCAATGCAACTAGAAAAATACCTCAAATAAAAGGGTGAACAAGTAAAGACAAATGAGTTTATATGCCTAAGAGACTTCAAAGTGAGTTGGGAGGTCATCCTAGAGGTAACACACACATCTCAATGGAATCTTACACACTGCCAAAGTGGATACAACCCTAAATAGTGTTGCTCCTGAGGGCTCTGGAGACACCCAAGTCCTATGGTCAAAGTAGATAGCTCTGGAGTTTGGTGCCTTGAAAGTGGCCCCAACTTTGGTGTTTGTGTTCCTGAGAGTGACAGAGTTGGACTCAATTGTGTCTTCCCTGCACATGGTTCCTCTGTCCCTTCTATTTAAACCTATACTTAGTTCTA